>PVLC010017609.1:0-33375 GCA_004027655.1 Graphiurus murinus
GCTCCTCACAGACATAGAAAAATCAGTCCTTAAATTCATCTGGAAAAACAAAAAGCCCAGGATAGCCAAAGTAGTTCTTAGCAATAAAAATCATGCAGGAGGCATCACAATACCTGACTTTAAACTTTGCTGTTGCATTTTGTATTTTCTACTTACTGTAGTTTCCAGTTTATTTTCTACTATATTGCCTTTTATTGAACTACTAGTTGGAAAGTTTTCATTTATATTCCCAATTTCTAGTCATTGCCTTTGCATTTTTAACATGTATTCATAATATCATACTGTTCAAACAATATCCAAAGTTAATCCATTTTTTATATCCTCCTCCAAATAAGACAAGAACATTAGCATGAGTCTAGTTCCCTCCCTGCTTACCCTCAACAATGGTTTGTATTGATGTTAATTGGAACTGTCAGTCCAAGTTACTGCTTTAAAGTATTTTTTTTGTTGTTGTGCAGTACTGGAGGTTGAACCCAGAGGCATTCTACCTCTGAGCTACACCACCAGCCCTAGTGTATTTTTTAATTTGAAAAAGAGTCTCACTAAGTTGCTGAGGACCTCATTAAGTTGCTGAGGCTGGCCTGTAACCTGCAATCCTCCTGTCTCAGCCTCCCAAGTTCTGGACTACAGGTATGTATCACCACACCCAGTTTAAAGTACTTTTCCCTAACCATCAAAGCAGCTTTGAATTTAACATTAATTTTTAACAACTTCTTGCCTCATCAATGCTTTTGTTACCCCTATTGATTTGTGTTGAATTCATTATAGTGTCTAGAATAGAGACTTGGTGATTTTAGTTTGTCTTATTTTGGTTCTGATATATTTTAGACTAAAAAGCACTGTTTTCTTCAGGCTGGGATATTCTCTTCTATATTTTTATTTTTATTATTATTATTATTATTATTATTATTATTATTATTATTATTATCATTACTTGTATTTGTATTTTCTCTATTCTCTCCAGGAATTTACATTGGACTGATGTTGGAACTTTAGATCATCCACTAATGTTTCCACTTTCCATAAGTGTATCCTTCTGCACTTTGTTCCAGAGGAATGCCTGGGCTTTATACATGTGTTCATTCTGTCGTTCAGCCCACCCATCACATTTCTTAGTGACACAATACCCTCTCTTTTCTCTTAGTTGATGTTCATATAATTTTCCTAAAGTACTTCTGCTTGCTCTGGTAATCATTTCTTGAGATGTAAGTATTTCCATTTGTTGAGTTTCTCATCTTTCCTAATCGTGGTTTCCCTCAAACATGGATGATTCTGACCAGGTACTTTTTGCTTCATTCAAGGGGAAATCAAGACAGGTTTCTAAGGATTGCATGCATGTCTATTCAGTAAGGATAAAGGATATGCATAAGGATATCATGCCAGGCTGTGTATCTTAGTGGACATTCTTAGCCTTCGTCATTCACTTAAGGGCATTCCACTTTCTCTCAGACCCAAGCTTCTACATCCACCTTCCTTACCTGAGGCAGCTACCTGGCTGCTCCCGCTGTGGCACTCAACTCATCACCTGTTAGCTTTCAGGACCCTGCGGGTTGGTAGTATTCACTTCTTCCAGGAATGATAACATTCTGGAAGTCACCCTCATCTTGTGCTAACTGTCCTCTTCTTATTTAGGGGCTATATTTCCCTTTCCAAAGAGACCCTAGCTACTGTGTGCTTCTCAGGGATTCCTCACAATGTCTGGACCATTATGAATTCTTATGTGCCAACCTAGCTACAGCTTTCAAAAATATATCTTTATCTAATTTCTAAGGATTAGCAGGAATGGGGAGCCATAGTGTGATTCCAGTCCATTATCTTAACATTTGAAGGTACAAAATATTATTTATGATTGTGTAAAACAGAGACCAAATCCAAATTTCCAACACCTAGGATTTAAGTAGGTCATGATATATCCATAAAATGGAATATTTACTATATTTTAAATGGTGTTCATTATGTTATTCATAGCAGAAAGTACATCTTAATTTTTGTTAAGAATTAAAAGCAGTATATGAATGTATATGTACATGTATGTATGTATACAAATATGTATATGAATGATATGTAATATAATATATATATACATATGTATATTATATTAGTCATTTAAAGAAGTAGGGAAGCAGGCGTGGTAGCACACGCTTATAATCCCAGTATTGGGAAACCGAAACAGAAGGATCACAGGTTTGTGGCCAGCCTCAGCTACTTAATGAGACCCTGTTTCAAAATAAAGAATAAAAAATAGGGCTGGTGGTGTAGCTAAGAGGTAGAATACCCCTGGTTTCAACCCAATACCAAGTACCGCAAAAAAAAAAAAAAAGTAGGAAAAACCCTAGAAATAAACAGGAAAATATTTGCAACACTGAACACTTGAACACTGTTGTTTCTGGTAGAATTGTGAATGTACTTTCCAATTCTGAAAACTAAGTTACATCTCTTATATGTAAAAAGATATCTTACTGTTTTAAAAGCTATTTAAAATCAATTCATAGCCGGGCATGGTGGCGCACACTTGTAATCCCAGCATTTGGGAGGCTGAGACTGGAGGATCCGGGTTCGCGACCAGCCTCAGCTACCTACAGAGGCACTCATCAACTTAGTGAGACTCTGTTTCAAAATAAAGAATAAAAAATAGGGCTGGGGGTATAGCTCGGAGGTAGAATGCCCCTGAGTTCAATCCCCAGTACTGCAAAAAAAAAAAATCAATTCATATTACTTTCAACTTTCCATAGAACTCTTTACAAAAAGTGGTCAAAAACTAGATTGCGCCAAAAAGAAAAACATCAATGAATTTTTTAAAGCAGGAGTTTTACAGACCTTATTCTCAGACCAGAAGCAATAAATTAATAAATCGAAATAAAGGTTTACATTAGAAAGCACAACCATTTGGAAACTTTAAAAAAAAATTATCCTACATAAATGTTGGTGCAAAGAAAAATATAACAAGCTGGGCATGGTGGTGCATGCTTGTAATCCCAGTACTTGGGAGGCTGAGCCTGGAGGATTCAGGTTCTCAGCCAGCCTTAGCTACCTAGTGAGGCCTTCCACAGAGTATTTAGGAAATATCTAAAAGAGACACTAAAGAACTAGGAACAACAAAACAATGTTGATTTCACTATTAATTGTGTGATACATTTCTTTGGGTGCTTGCCTAAGAAGATATTATACATAGCCAGGCACGTTGGCACACATCTGTAATCCCAGTATTTGGGAGGCTGAGACACGAGGATTGCAAGTTCAAGGCCAGCCTCAGCAGCTTAGTGAGATACTTAGTAACTTAGTGAGATCTTGTTTCAAAATAAAATAAAATAGGGCTTGGGTGTAGCTCAGAGGTAGAATGCCCCTGGATTCCATCTCCTGTACCAAAGAAGAAGAAGGAGGAGGAAGAGAATAAAAGAAAAGCAGGAGGAGGAGCAGGAGGAGAAGGAGGAATACCTGAGTGGAACTTAAAATGAGCCTTGAATAATGGAAATATTTGAATACTTTTCAAAAGAGAAAAACAATAGGAAAAACAACATGAACTTACGTTATTGAAACAGTGAAGAAAAAAGCTGATTAGAATGACAATCTATCCCAGGCAGTAGCAGAAAATAGTCCTTAAAAAGTAGAAATGTTGCCAGGCATGGTAGCAGGCAACTGTAATTCTACTACTTGAGAGGCTGAGACAGGATATTCAGAGGTTCAAGGCCAGCCTCAGCAATTTAGCAGGACTCTCAGCAACTTAGTGAAGCCCTGTTTAAAAGCAAAACGTAGAAAAGGACTGGAGACGCAGCTCAGAGTTAAAATGCCCCTGGGTTCCATCCCCAGTACAAAAAACAAAACAAAACAAAACAAAAACAAAAACAAACAAACAAAAAAAACCAAAGAATGTTTAGATTGAAAAGTAATTATATATATGATTTAGATGTGAATCTAAAAAGAATCTGTGTATTTCATAAGCATCCTAGATGGATGATGGATGATAGATAGATAGATAGATAGATAGATAGATAGATAGATAGAGATATTTAAAACTGGGGCCAGAGAAGTTAATCAACTTTATAAATCTAATGGATTTGGATCATAGGGGGCCTCAAAGGGCCCTCAGTAGTTCATCATATATCCAGTAGGAAATGAGAAGTTACTGAAAACTTTGAGGGTGGGGGACATGAAGAGACCAGTCCTTTAAAAAGGATAATCTGGTAGTTATGTGTAAATAGACTATTGAAGGAATACATGAATACATACCTTCACTCATACAAAGGGAAGTTCTTGCATGAACCCGTGACAACAACGTGCTGTACACTAAAGAATATGATTAACTCAACTGTCTGTAATTGAGATAAAAGAGAGGAGTGAGACATTACCAGGGACTGGTGACCCAGAGGGTGTCAGAACTATGGGCTCCCCTTATGAGACTATTAAGGACACTGGATTAAAAGGCTAACCAAACTGTGCATGATGGTGCACACCTGTAATCCCAGTATTTGGGAGGCTGAGACAGGAGGATCAGAGGTTATCCTGGTGTGTGCCACCCCACCCATCTTCTACCAGTACCCTTGATTATATCCTAATTCTGCTGGGAAGCATCTTTCCCACTGTGTCATCTTCAGTTATAGTATTATTCCATAGAGCTCATAAACCTTCATAAGAATACTGTAAGTTTTTAAAAATCCTCCCATATAGTCTACCTTCCCCTTTAACCACCATCCTGTTCCTCTCCATCTTTTCACTGGTAGACTTAAAAACATGTATTCTTACTTTTTCCATCTACATATTCATTCCCCCACCTAATCCCTTTTAATCTGGTGTTGGTACCACTATTCTAAAATTATTTCCTTCAAAGTCCCTAATCACTTGCTTCTGTTCACAGGTCTACCCCCTCCTGACTGTCTAGAAGCCTGAGCACCTTTAACCTCCCCACACTTGTACTACCCAGGCAATCCCACCTCCAGGGCCCCACTGCCTCTGTCTCCCTAGCTGGCTATCAGGGCTCTTGTCCTGTCCAGCTATCTCTGGCAATTGGTGATGCTCTGCTGCCCCCACCTGGCCAGGCCCACTCTCATCACTTTAGAGGTCCTAACAGGACCCTCACCTGGAAAACCACCTGGAGAGCCTTTCAAATCTCTCACACACACCTCTGACCTCTCTACAGTTTCAGCCTTCCTATCTAACCTCTGGATTTGTCCAAAGTGGATGTCCTGTCATCATTTTAGAGTCCTTGTCCCAAACTAAACTCATCGTTTTTCTCCAAAGACATTTCTCTCAGCACCATGCTTCACCTTACCTAGACTCAAAACTTGGGAGAATCAGTGACATCTTCAGATATCTTGTTATTACGGAATACTTGCTGAAACTTCTTTTGTAAACCATCAGCCTTTTGTTTCCTGGTCATTGCCCCACCTGCCTAGACTCTGCACCCTTCCTTAAAGGATTCTAATAGTCTTCTAATAGGATCTCCTTCATTTAGTTTTTTTTTAACCTCTAATTAATAGCACATAAAATAACCAAATTAATCATATCAAACAAGGCTTGACTCAGATGTCTTCTACAATTCAAAATCTTCCAAAGCTTTCTCATTGTCCTCGGGGTAAAATGTGGGTTCCCTGGCATATAAAACTGGATAAAAGGTAAACTACAATCAAAGACAAGACTTGCAGCTGAACTTTTATTAACCCATTTTTCCAATGTATTCTCATCCCCCCAAAAGAATAAATTCACAATATATATTTTACATTCTCACAAATTTAAAGTGACTACATCATAATTAGCTATATTTCAATTCTACCACTTTTTAAATTGTGACTATGGGTTAGTTGTTCAACTTCTGTGAACCTTAGTTTCCTCCTCTTAAAATGAGAGTATTATGTACCTCAAAACTGCTTGCACACAGCCGGGCGTGGTGGCGCACGCTTGTAATCCCAGCATTTGGGAGGCTGAGACTGGAGGATCCGGGTTCGCGGACAGCCTCAGCTACCTAGTGAGGCACTCTGCAACTTAGTGAGACCCTGTTTCAAAATAAAGAGTAAAAAATAGGGCTGGGGGTGTAGCTCAAAGGTAGAATGCCTCTGGGTTCAATCCCCAGTACCGCAAAAAAAAAAAAAAAAAAAAGTAAAATGAGTTGGTATCCTAGAGTAAAAGTTTTCAACTTTTAACTGTTGGGTATTATATTAGCTATGGACTTGTCCTGTATGACCACAGTTGTATTTAAATATATATGTCCTACTCACACCTCTGAGACAAATCCCCATAACAGAAGCAACAAACAGACCCTAGAAGTCAACACCTGAAACCCACCAACAGCCCCATTAGAGAGGGCAGAAGAAGTCCTAGAGTAATTGCAACTCAGTACAGGATACTACTCACAGAAAGTAAATAAAAATCAGAAATCTATAAACTGGGAAAAAGCTTGCAAGAGCAGCAAAGATATAAATTTAAGAACAGGGAAACAATGGGAAGGAAAAATAGCAAAGAAACAATGAGCCACCACAACCCCACAATAACAGAACTCACCAACCCAGAAGAACAATTCAGATCGTTAATACTAGAAACAATACAAGATTTCTGGAATGAATGCAGGGAGAGGTGGAAAGAAATAAAGGAACAAATAAACAAAGAATCTGACACCCTGAACAGGAACCAAAGAGAAGCACTGAAGGAAGTGAAAGATACAACAACTGAAGTGAAGGCATATTCAACTATAAACAGTATTCAAACTATAAACAGTAGATTAGACCACATGGAAAATAGAATATCACTCTTAGAAGATGACCATTCCAAAAATGAATCCATAGTACATAATCTAGAAAAAAAAATTCAACAGTATGAATTGGACATCGATGAGATCTGGGCCAATTTTAAAAGTGCTAACCTAGAATAATAGGCATAGAAGAGGGACTAGAAGCTAAAACTAATGGAGTAAACCATCTTTTCAAAGAAATAATATCAGAGAATTTTTCAAGCATAGAAAGAGAAGCTGACACACAGGTGCAGGAAACATATAGAACCCCCTCTAGACAAGACCAAAGAAGATGCTCACCACGCCACATAATAATCAAATTGACTGTAGAGGACAAAGAGAAAATCCTAAAAGCAACAAAAGTAAAAGGCCAAATGATATTTAGAGGCAAACCAATTAGAATCACTTCAGACCTCCCAAACCAAGTCATGAAAGCCAGGAGGGGCTGGAGTAACATATTCCAAACTCTGAAAGAAACTAACTTACAGCCAAGATTCTCCTACCCAGCAAAACACAGTTGTATTTAAGTACATACGGTTTTTTATCCTTCATTCTGTTAATGTGATTAATCATTTATTCATTACATGTGCTGAACCATCCTTGCAATAAGGGATAAATCTCACTTAAAGCATATGACCCTCTTAATATGCTGCTGAATCCAGTCCCATATCACTTTGGTGAAGATATTTGCACTCATGGTCATGTAGCTTTCTTTTCATGTAGTATTCTTGTCTAGTTGTGGTATCAAGGCAATTCTGTTCTCATAGAATGTGTTTGGAATTATTCCTTCCTCTTCAATATTTTGAGAGCATTTGAGAAATATTGGTATTAGTTCTTCATTAAATCGTAGAATTTATTAGTGAAACCACAGATCCTGGGCTTTTCTTTGTTGGGAAGTTTTTTTTTTATATTTATTTGTTACTGATTCAATTTCCTTACTCCTTATTGGTCTGTTCCAATATTCCATTTCTTCATGATATCCCTGTCTTCTAGTTTATCCAATTTTGGGCATATAATTATTCATAATAGTCACTTGTGATATTTTATATTTCTGTGATATCATTTGTAAAATCTTTCATTTCTGATTTTATTTATTTCGGTTTTTCCTATTATTTATTCTAGCTAAGTGTTTATCAGTTTTATCTTTAAAAACAACTCTCCAAAGGGAAAAGGAAGAACAGGTGAAAGGAACCATCTAAATCATGCTATGCCTATGTATGTAGGTATCACTACCAATCTCACTATTCTGTACGGGGAGGGATGGGTAGCAGGGTGGGACCTGAAGGGAAACACATCAAGACCCATAGGCAAAATATCCAAAGTGGCTCATTGCCAGTCTTCCTAATGGAGTTTGCAGAGTGGTAAGTAGAATCCAGTCTCTCTTCTCTACTCAGTCAGGGCTATCACCTCAGCTTTCTGGATAGGGTGAGAAAGAAGTGGGTACATCCCACATGGCTGGGGTAACTGGTGCTAACTTGCCATACACTCCCTTTCTGCTATGAAAAAGAATCATGGTACAAGGAAATCTTTCTTGGCACTGAGCTATGTTACTTTGGTAGCAGAGGGACATGGATAAAGTAAAACTGATCTACCTGTTTATGTCTCTTCTTGGTTTTTGTTTGGTTGATTGGTTTTTTGCTCTAGTAGTATGCTAAAACTTCTCTGCTAGACTTACAAACTCCCCCAAAGATACTTTAATTCATGAGTAGTCATCAAACTTTGATGTTTCTCCAGGGAGATGACTTTGGAAAGCTCCTATTCTGCCATCTTGTTGATGTCATTTAACACCTACATTCATAAGCCAGAGATTATTCCCAACTTCCTTATTATATAAAGGCATGATGCTTTTCTTTTGACTAACAAGAAGAGTTGGTCTCGAAATAATAATCTCTTATAAATTTGATCTTACGGATTCAAGATAAATCCTATAGTATTTGATAGACTCTGCATCAGTGATGGAAACAGAACCTTTGGCCTTGAACTTGCTTTGTGAAAACAAGTGAATTATGATTATTCATGCTAGCTAAGAAAGAATATGACTGAAAAAAGTATAGTGCTTAGTCTCTCTCTACATTTCTATAGACATGATGATAAAAAAGGAAGAGTATTTGTTTACATAATAAAGAGTAGGGAGTCGGGCATGGTGGCGCACATTTGTAATCCCAGCATTCGGGAGGCTGAGACAGGAGAATCTGGGTTCGCGGCCAGCCTCAGCTACCTAGTGAGGAGCTCTGCAACTTAGTGAGACTCGGTTTCAAAATAAAGAATAAAAAATAGGGCTGGGGGTATAGCTCAGAGGTAGAATGCCCCTGAGTTCAATTCCCAGTGCCACAAAAAAAAGAATAAAAAATAGGGCTGAGGGTATAGCTCGGAGGTAGAATGCCCCTGAGTTCAATCCCTAGTACCGAAAAAATAAATAAATAAATAAATAAAGAGTAGGGCCTGAATAGCCTTGGAAACCACATTATTTTGAACCAATAACTTCTTTTTTATTGGTGCATTATAGTCTCACATCATCATGTAAACCATGTTGACAATGACATACATGCACACAGCACTTGATGCCCTCCTTGCCTCCCCATCTCCCCCCTTCCCAATACAGAGTACTGAGATTGACATTGGTGTTTTCACATATGTACACATAGTTTATGGTAGTATTTCCATTAATGCATCTCAGTCTTCCTCCTCCCCTTCCCTTAGACCACTTCCCTGGCTCCACTGAGGTTTCTCGTCCATTATCTGGAATCCCTCTGGTATCCCAGTTACTCCCTAGCTTGTGCATATTAAAGAAAACATATATCCCTTCACTTTCTGTGACTTAACATAATGTTGCTCAGGTCCTTCTATTTTCTTGCAAATGACATAATTTTGGTTTTTTGTTTGTTTGTTTTTTATTGCTGAGTAGAATTCCATTGTGTGTATTTCCCACCATTTTGTAATCCATTCATCTGATGATGGACATCTGGTTGATTCCATAATTTGGCTATTGTGAATTGTGCTGCTATGAACATGAGTATGCATGTATTATGGTAGTTCTCTAGTTTCAACCTCTTTGTAAAGATAGTCAAGAGTGGTAGAGCTGGATCTTATGGTGGACCCATTCCCAGTTTTCTAAGGAATCTCCACACTGATCTCCATAATAGCTGAACTAATTTGCGATCCCACTAATAGTGTAGAAGAATTCCTATCTCCCCACATCCTCACCAACATTTATTGTTATTTGACTTCTTGATGATTGCCGTTCTGATTTGGGTTAGATGGAAACTCAATGTAGTTTTTATTTGCATCTCCCTAATTGCTAATATGGTTGAACATTTTTTCATGTATCTACTGGTCATTTGTATATATTCTTTTATAAAGTATCTATTCAATTCAGTTGCCCATTTCTTGATTGGGTTATTTGTTTTTCTGATGTAAAATCTTTTAAGTTCTTTGTATATTCTAGATATTAATCCTCTGTAAGAGGGATAGCTGGTAAAGATCTTTTCTCATTCTGTAGGCTTTCTATTTAGACTCTTGATAGCTTCTTTTGATATGCAGAAACTTCTTAGTTTAGTGCAATCCCACTTACTAATTCTTGTTTTAATTTTCTGAGCTTTGGAGGTCTTGCTGAGGAAGTTTCTACCTGTGCCTATATGTTGGAGTGTTGAAACTATGCCTTCCTCTAGTGGCTTCACAGTCTCTGGTCTAACTTCCAGGTGTTTGATCCATCTCGAGTTGACATCTGTGCAGAGAGAGAGGTAATGACTTTTGCACAAATGGATAACCAGTTTTCCCAACACCATTTGTTGAAAAGGCTGTCTTTTCTCCAACATATGTGTTTTGTCCCTTTGTCAAAGATCAATTGACTATAAATGTGTGGATTTGTTCCTGTATCTCCTATTCTGTTCCATTGGTCTGCATGCCTTTTTTTGTGCCAATTACTATAGCTCTGTAGTATAATTTGAAGTCAGGAATTGTGATACTTCCTGTATGGTTCTTATTGCTGAGAATTGCTTTGGCTATTCTGGGTCTTTGTTTCTCCATATGAAATTTATGACTGATTTTTCTAAGTCTCTGAAGAATGACATTGGTATTTTGATAGGGATTTCATTGACTCTGTAGATCACTTTTGGTAGAATGGCCATTTTGATATTTATTCTGCCTATCCAAGAGCAAGGGAGATCTTTCCATCTTCCAAAATCTGTTTCTTTCTTTAGTGTTTTATAACTTTCATTGTAGAGATCTTTTATCTCTTTGGTTAGGTTTATTTTTATTTGCTGTTTCTATTTCTTTGCTTGCTAATGGTTGGTATATGTTTTCTATATCCTATTGGTTCAATTTAGGTAGGCTGCATGTGTTTAGAATCTATCAATTTCTTCCATATTTTCCAGTTTATTGGAATATAAGTTTTCAAAATAGTTTCTGATGAGTCTCTGAATTTCCCCACTGTCTGTGGTGATGTCTCCTTTTTCATTTCTGATTTTAATAATTTGGGTTGATTCTCTCTTTCTTTTGGTTTCATTGGCTAGGGGTTTGTAAACCTTGTTAATCTTTTCAAAGAACCAGCTTTTTGATTTGTTGATCCTTTGTATTTTTTTTTTTATTCTCTATTTCATTTATTTCAGCTCTGAATTTAATTATTTCCTGCCTCCTACTGGCTTAGGGATTGGACTGTTCCTTTTTTTCTAGGTCCTTGAGGTGTATCATTAGGTTGTTTATTTGGTGACTTTCTGTTTTTCTTATGTGGCCACTCAGTGCTGTAAATTTTCCTCTTAACACTACCTTCAAAGTCTCCCATAGATTTTGGTATGTCGTGTCTCTATTTTCGCTTAATTCCAGGAATTTTTTTATTTCTCCCCTTATTGTTATTCTGATCCATTCCCTATTCAAGAGTGTATCATTCTCCTTGTATTTGTGTAATTTCTTTTGATCTTCTTTTTGTTGATTTCTACTTTCATTCCATTATGATCTGAAAAGATTTAGGGAATTACATTACATCTTTTGGCTTTGCAAGTGCTTTCTTTGTGGCCCAGGATATGGTATATTTTGGAGAATGTTCCATGGGCAGCTGAGAAGAATGTGTATTCAGCTGTTGCTGGTCGAAATAGTCGGTATATGTCTATTAAGTCCATTTGGTTTATGGTGTTCTTTAGGTCTGAAGAGTCTTTACTCATCTTTTGTTTGGAAGATCGATCTAGTGGCATGAGTGGTGTGTTGAAATCTCCCAATGTTACTGTATTTGGGTCTACTTAAGACCTGATGTCCAGAAGAGTTTGTTTTGCAAATGTGGCCCACATTTGGGGCATAAATGGTTACTATAATATCTTCTTGCTGGATTGTTCCTTTTATTAATAAGAAATGCCTCACTTTGTCTCTTCTGATGTGTTTTAGCTTAAAGTCTGTTTTGTCAGATATGAATGTTGCTACTCCTGTTTTCAGTCTCCATTTGCATGCTTTATCTTTCTCCATCCTTTTACCTTTAGTATTTGGATATCTTTGGCTGTAAGGTGAGTTTATTGCGAGCAGCATATAGTTGGATTATGTTTTTTAATCCACATTGCCGGTCTATGTCTTTTAATTGAGGAATTAAGACCTTTGACATTCAGTGTTACTATTGAAATATGATTTTTGTTTCCTGTCATTTTGTGTTCTATATTCTTTTTAGTAGAGTGTTCTTTCTCCTTTGCTTAGTTGCCCACCTGGTGGAGTTTGCCTCTTCTCTGTTTCTGGAATTTGCTTCTTTTATCTTGGAATTTTTTTTTCTTTTATGATCTATTTCTCTAAGTATTTTCTCTAGTGCTGGCTTGGTAGTCATGAGGTTTTTTGTTTTGTTTTTAGATTCTGCTTATCTTGGAACATTTTTATTTCTCCATCAATTTTGAATGATATTTTTGCTGTATATAGCAGTCTTGGTTTGAATTTATTTTCTTCTAGGTTCTGAAGTACTTCATACCAATCCCCCTGGCATTCATGACTTGGGTTGTGCAATCGGGAGTGATTTCTATCGTTTTGACCCTGAATGTCACCCATTCTCACTGCTTTTAAGATTATTTCCTTGCCTCTATATTAGTCATTTTGATTATTACATGGCATGGGGAGGTCCTTCTTTGATCTTGTCTTAATGGTGTTCTGTATGTCTCCTGCATGTGCATGTCCAAGTATTTTTCTATGTTTGAAAATTCTCTGAAATTATTTCTCTGAAGAGGTTTCTGATACCCCTGGTCTGTGTTTCCAGACCTTCTTCAATGCCTTTTATCAGTAAGTTAGGATGTTTTGTATTGTCCCATATTTGTTGAATGTTTAGGTTGTGTTGTTGAAATATCATCTGTATACTGTTGACTGTGCTTTCAGTTTTGAATGAATTGTCTTCCAAGAGTGATATCCTGTTTTCCATATGGTCTAGTCTGGCAGAGTTGATTTCTATTGCTGTCTTCAATTCATTTATTGACTCCTTCATTTTATTGAAAGCCTCTTTCTGGTTCTTTCTTAAAGCCTTAATTTCCTCCTTCATTTCCTGTAAACTTTCTTTTAGGCCTTTCATCAGATCAGTATTGGTGATATCCCTTGTTGTTGAGTTGTGGGAGTTTATTATTTCCTCATTATTTCTCATTCTCATATTTTCAGTTCTTGAGTGTGTGTTTCTGTTGTCTTGGCATCTTCTTCCTCTTTGTGTGTGAATCCTGTGTTTATTTGTTATCCCTTTATAATAAGGTCTATGCTAGAGGTATATCTTAGCCTCTGTCAATCTGACCCAGATAATCAAACTTTGGAGTTTGTCCCCCAGAACCACTTTAACTAGATTCAGTTCTTAGTGCAGGAAAGCCAGAGTCTCTGGCTGCAGGCCACTGTACTTTCCTGGCCCCAAATCCACAGGGCCCAAGACTATGATGTACTATTCAGAGCCTGCAGCCTGCTGGTTGGGATTTAATGCACCCCAGAGACCACCACTCCTCTGCTGATTGTGAGCCTGTGATACTGCAAAGTGTTGACCTCTGGCCTCTGTGACCTGTGGGCTTAGATCAACAAAGCCAGCAATTGCTATGTTTCGAACTTATGTCCTGGCTCACTGAGCTTTGATGGCCCCTAGGACTTCACTCCAGCTCTTCTTGTTATGGTCACGTGAGGTACTTTCAGTCGCTAGCATACATGCAAGCCAGGTACAAACTCTGCTGGTGGAGAGAGTATTGAAACCCCAGCTTATAGCTTCAATCAAATGATACCCTACAGGAGCCCTTGCCTCTTGGTGAAGTCTGGTCCAGATAGCACTGCTGCCACTCTCCTCCCAAGGCCCAAGGTCTGGCAGGGAGAGATTCCACAGTTCCAGGCTGGGGGCTTCTTGGGTGGCTCTGTTCCTTAGCCCCAGGGACCCTACCCCTGTCCTGGGCAGCCGAACTCCTGGGGATCCTTGCTGATCCCTGGTGCTAGTGCTTGTAGCACCCAAAATGACCAGGTGCAAGTTTGTTGCTTTCAAAGCCTGCAACTACTGAGTTGCAGGCTGAGCTATTTCCCCCAGGCACTGAGTCAATGTCCCATGGTGATCCCTAGGGACCCTACAAGGGGTCATCAAACTGCTGACTGCAGTTCCCTCCTGCCTGCCTCTAGGAGATATCTACTAATTCATGTTTCTGCTGTGTCCAATAGTAGACCCCCCTCCCCCAGCCCCGACAGAGGTGATTTGAAAAGTCTCAGGCCCTGGCAAGTCTATTTCCTTGCCACACAAGTCCCTGTGTCCAGGCACAGCTGTTTCCTACTGGAATGGCTGGAACTTATAGTCCTGATGTGTCCTGCTCATTGTTCTGGATCACTGCTGGAAGAGATGGGTTCAGCCACAGCTGTGGTGTCCGGATCCAGCCGGGTCCCTGTCAAGTGTGGAGAAAAATTCCGACCACTTTCACTGATGGTCTATAGTCTCCAGCCTCACACAATCCACAGTTTCTTCCTGGAGGTCTCTGGAAGTCACAGGGCTGGCAGGGCCAACTCCAGCACCATCTGACTAAGATGGCACTGCCAGTCTCCAGTCTCCAAGTGGGATGCTTGGAGAGCTTTTACAGTTCTCTGCTCTTTTCTAGTTCTGGTTCCGCTACTTTTCAACTTTCATTTTTCTATTGAGTTTTTCCCTGTTTTTCTTCCCTCATCAAGAAGCAGAGTTCCCAGTGATTGATCTCCAAGTCTCAGCATGCGTGAATCCTGAGGTCTCCCTCTAAGTCCCCATCTTTTCTCCAGTGTTGTTGAGGGCTGCTCTGGATCTCTGGAGGACGAGGTGGGCTTGGCTGCCTCTGCTGCCATAGGTTCTAGCCAGGCATATGGGCAGTCGGATCTCTGTGGAGCATGGAGCGAGGTGCCGACCACTTACAATTCCGCAGCTGCAGAAGCCAAAGAAGTCGATGGCTTCTTTTCTGGGGGTCTCTGGAGGCCACAGTGCCAGCAGTCTCCACATTGTTAGGCAAGATGTGCCACTGTGATCCCCCACGGCCACAGCTGTTCCCGAGGGGAAGGATCCAGGGTACTTTGCTGTCCTCTGTTCTGTCTTCTGGCTTTGTTTCTGCTGCCTTTCAATTTTTCATTGCTTTGTTCAATTTTTTGCTGCTTTTTTTTTTCTTATCAAGACACTACCTTCATGGCAATTGAGTTTTTAGCATCAGTGCAACTGAGATGTGCTGCTTCCCTCAGTAGCCATCTTGGAGAAGTCCAGTTACTTCTTAAAAATTATTTTCAAGACCCCATGAAGAGTGTTTAAACAAATAAGCATTTGCTCTTCCTCTATAAGAAGGACTTTGGCAACAAATGGTTAAAGTATTTCTTTATAAACATATTAGCACATGTCACAAAAGACTTAAAATTAGGCTGTGAATTTTAGAGCAAAGCACAAAATTATTTTACTCACTCTAATATTTTCGTTTAATTGGATTCCAAATGGGCTTTTGGTGAATACAATGTTCTTAATCAGATGAGATAATTTTAAAATGTAAGGATATCATAATATATACAGCTAGTAATGAAACATACATTTCAAAGTTAGGTTGAATAGGATCTGTACTAACAAAAAGAAGATAGGTGCATTCTTTCTTTATGGATATATAATGGAATTATAGCTTTTTAGTAACTGATAGAATGACCATTCTATAAATCACCTATTTTGCAATATGTATATATGTTATTACAAATTTTTTTCATCAGCACTTAATTTAAATATGTGCATAAATATAAAATTAACTTGGTTCTAAAGATAATCCCTAAGCATCATTGTTCAATTCAGACATAATTAAAGAGGAGGCTTAAAAATTTATACTGTGATTCCTTTTATTCAACTTAGCACACTCTTAAGGAATCCACAGATCCCAAAAGCCTGTTCAAGATTCCTAAAACAAAGCCGGGGGCATGGTGGCGCACCCTTGTAATCCCAGTACTTGGAAGTTGAGACGGGAGGATCACAGGTTTACAGCCAGTCTCAGCTACTTAGTGAGGCCCTCTGCAACTTAGTGAGAACCTGTTTCCAAATAAAGATTACAAAATAGGGCTGGGGGTATAGCTCAGAAGTAGAATGCCCCTGGGTTCAATCCCCAATACCACAAAAAAAAAAAAGATTCCTAAAACAAAACCTAATCCGAGGACATAGAATGACTCCCCCAGTGCTCCTTTTGGAGAGCCTACGTTACATTCTAACAAGATGGGCCTGAGGGAAGAACGATTGGTCCAGAAGGCCTTTATCTTAAATTGATGCTTGCTGAACTTTAATGTACTCATAAATATCTGGTTATCTTGTTAAAATGCAGAGATTCAATTAGTCCAGGAAGGGAACTGAGATTCTGCATTTCTAACTAACACTCAGGGCCCAGGTGATGCTGCTGCTGCTTGACTATAAACCACATCTTTTTTCTTTTTCTTTTTCTTTTTCTTTCTTTGTACTTAAAAGGTGGGAGATTCTACCTCCGAGCTATAGCCCCCAGACCTTTTTTATTTTTTTATTTTGAAACAGACTCTCACTAAGTTACTAAGGCTGGCCTCAAACTTGCTCTGGGATTACAAGCATGTGCCACCTATACCCTGGCTATAGACCTTGTTTTTGTTTTTGTTTTGTTGTTGTTATTTGGTGGGTTTTGTTTCTGGTACTGGGAATTGAACCCAGGGGTAGTCTACCTTTGAGCTAGACTCCCAGCCCTATTTAATTTTTTATTTTGAAACATGATATCCCTAAGTTGCTTAGGGTGTTGCTAAGTTACTGAGGCTGGCTTCAAACCTGCTATCCTGTCTCAGCCTTCCAAGTACTAGAATTATAGGCATGCACCACCATGACCAGCTTATAGATCACTCTTTAAGAAGCATAGTCCTAAAACAACCCATATCATAAGCTAACAGAAAGTGACATTTTACTTCCCCCAACTTAACCTTATTATTCAGATGTGTATAATGTGCATATTTTGAGTGATTTGTAAACAATTATAAGCTCTCCCAATTGAAGCCCCATTTAGAGTCATTAGAGGAGCAAAAATAAAGCTCAAGAATAATCTTTGAATTAAAGTGCTAAGAGAAGAGAGAAAAGAGACTACAAAAGTGAGAGCCAATGAGTCTGGCTTTGGAAGCGTGGCCTTCAGGTTTGGGGGCTTTCTTATCAGATAGGGCAGAGTGACTGAATCTTAAGTACTTAAGGCTACAAGTATTCAGGAACGTCTACAGCTGCCTAATCAAATTGCTTTTATGCCTTTAGATCATCATTACATTGCCCCACAGGGAATTTAAACACAACATAAACATGTATTTAAATGAACTTAGAAGAAAGCTTATTGTCCCCGTCTCCTGTTTTAATTAGATATGTCTTACATAAGAAACATATAAATGCAGACCCTGCGGTTTCCCTGGCAAGGCTACAGGACTAAGTAAATCCACTATAGTATTATTTTGTTTGCTTTTTTTCCCTTAATTAAGTTTTTAAAGTTTCCTTAGCTCTCTGTGTGGCTGCTGCAGCATTGGCAGCTGGGTTTGTGGTAGAGGGCTAAGGGAGCACATGCCAGCCTCCCTCTCTCCTAACAGTACCTCCTGTGCAGCTAGATAGGAAAGTAGAATAAATAGAAGGGGGAAACATCCCAGCTGCACAATAGAAGCCCTTTATATAAATTTCCTTATATCATGCTTAAGAAAAGCCCATTATTTTGCCTAACATATTGGCCAGGGGGCGGGCAAGACTCAAAACAACTTCTCCAAGTATGTGGACAGCCTTCCAAGGCTCATGGAAAACAAGGATAGTGTCCAACCCTCCAAAGCCAATGTATTAAAATATTTTGCTGCCCCAAATGCTATCTTCCCCATAGATCTCTGGACTGGTGGCTCCTCTAGAAAGCCCATTTCAGTGGCTGTAATCTGTGTTAGCAAAAGAACCAACCAAGGACAACAGGCCTCAAACTTCTCTTCTCCCTTTGTGAAAGCCTCAGAGAGGAAAGCCAGGGTTGACAAAGGGCAAACACAGCTGAATAACTAAGTAAATTAGCAAGCTAAATGATTTCAAAGATCTGTATTTTTATCTGCTGTTTGGATTTTGTTTTGGTTTTAGTTAATATTAATTAGGTCTTAATTTTATGCTGCTAAACTGAAAGGAAAAAAAGAGAGCATATGTATACTATGAAGTGTGTGTGTTGATAGAGTCAACTCTTCGTATGTGTAACTACGGTAATAACAACTCACCTATGATACAGGTACACTTACTTCTCTCTCTCTTTTTTTTTTATTTTGTTTTGTTTTTTTGTTTTAAGACTACAGCAGGGAAGACAACTTAGCAAATCCATGTAGCTTTCTTTAATTTATGTTTCTGTTCTCCAGGTCATTTTCTTGATGTGAATACATTAAAATTTATGTATACAAAATGACTGGGAGAAATAAACCTACATGTTAACAGTGATTATCTCTGAAAAACAAAATTAGAAGTGGGGTGTGTGTGTGTGTGTGTGTGTGTGAGAGAGAGAGAGAGAGAGAGAGAGAGAGAGAGAGAGAGAGAAAGAGAGAGAGAGAGAGATTAGAGATACTGGGGATAGAACCCAGGGGGTGTTTTACCTCTGAGCTACACCTTCAGCTCTATTTAATATTTGTCTTGAAACAGGGTCTCACTAGTTGCTAAGGGCCTCATTAAGCTGCTGAGGCTGTCCTCGAACTTGTGATCTTCCTCAGTCTCCCAAGCACTGGGATTATAGTTGTGCATCACCACACTTGGTGGATTTTTATTTTTTTTCCTTATGCTTTTCTTTTCTTCCTTTCCCTCTCTCCAAAATTTTTGAGCCTTTTAAAACAAAAGCAAGTAAGAGACTATATTATAATCAGAGGTATATTGATGATTTTTCTTGATATATGTTTCAGAACCATTTTGCATAGATTACTTAATTCAGTCATTCAACACTACTTAGTAAGAATCTTCTATGTACCAAGTACCTAAGCAAGCTTTTTTTTTTTTTTTTAAGGTAGTGGAGATTGAACCCAGGGTCTCATGCATGTTAGGCAAACACTGTAATACTGAGCTACATCCCTGGCTTTTATCATTATTATTATTATTTTTTAAGACAGAGTGTCATTTTGTCCAAGCTGGCCTCAAATTTGTGATCCTCCTGCCTTAGCATCCCAATTACCCAAGATTAAGAGGTGCACTACCACACCCAGGTCTAAGCAAGCATTTTTTTCAGTTTTTCTGATCCTCAGTAAAAAAAAAAATGTCAACTTATAACACAGGGGTAACTTCCTTCAGCCATGAAAACAAATGTACAGTTCATCTTTTCAGGACTTTGTTTCCAGAACTGGTGACAGAGCAGCCGCTACACTCTGCCAAGGAAGGGCTCAGGCCACAATGAGCCATAGCACTTTCTTCTCTGAAGACACTTGTGTTTAGGAAGCCCCAAGGAAAGCTGTGTGAGACAAGCCTCATCAGACAGAATAAACAAAAACTGATCAAACACTCAAAGACCAAAATCTTTAAAAGAAGCTTAGCAAGTTAACTACAGATCTTCAAAATGGAACTTTTGTGGATGCCCCAGGTTCCAGAAGAAACCACTGTCATTAGCAACTTCCATCCAATGTTTAAGTTCTAATGTTGCTAAGTGGTGTTTCTTTGCTGTCTAGGTGTAGTGTTTAAAAACAGCTGCAGCCAAGCCCACCCTGTTCTTTCCACAGTAAGCAACACATTCAAAAGGTCTCTCAATGAATACTCAAGGCCCTTTATGAACTGATCTTAGCCCTAGTTCTGTTTTATTCCTCTATAAACTTTCACTCTAGTCACCTGACATAACCAGTCAGTACTAGAAAGTGCCTCTCATTTTCCCACTCTGTGTGTGTGTGTGTGTGTGTGTGTGTGTGTGTGTGTGTGTGTGTTATGACTCCACTGCCTCCACCCAGCTAATAGAGAACTTAGATAGGTCTTGAATGGGCATAAGATCCTCTTATATTGCAGAGCACATGATGGATAATTGGATGTTAAATCACATGGTGGCACACACTTGTAATCCCAGTACTTGAGAGGCTGAGACAGGAGGATTGCAGGTTTGTGGACAGCTTCAGCTACTTAGTGAGGTCCTCTGCAACTTAGTGAGACCCTGTTTCAAAAATAAAAGAATAAAAAATTGGGCTGGGGTATAGCTCAGAGGTAGAATGCCTCTGGGTTCAATCCCTAATACAAGAAAAATTAGATGTTAAATCATACTTTCTGATCTCTTTGCTCTTTAACTTTTCACCATTGACTCTATCCAAGTTGACTTAGTGCTTTTGGGAGGCCGGGATCATCCTATACTTCTTTCATCTCTCAAAACTCCCAAGACAGTGCTTTGCACATGTTAGGTGTTTAGAGGATATGTTTGTTGATTTACTTCTTACTCATCACTAGTAATAACAAAGTGTTCTCATAGAAATATCTCAAGCAAAAAGTTTGCCTTATAAATCTAGAGCTGGCCAGTTCTCCATTTTCATCCTTTTAAACTCAGAAAGACCCTGTTCATAGTATAGGTATTAGCCAGTGATATCCATACTGGATGAGGTTGCAGTGGCTCAAGTGAGAAAGGTCAGGCAAGGAAAGCACAGCAAATTTAGCAGTGCTATCCCTCTGCCAGCAATTCTAAGTAGAATATGTAACTCCATGATAGTTTTGTGACAGAGAGTATTTAGTGTCTCCTGATACCATCATCAGTTTTTCCATTTAGAAATAGAAATCCTGTGTTTTAACTGAACACATAAATGCCAAGCTGGGGACTACATTTTCCAGACTTCCTTGTATCTAGGCTAAATTCCAGCTAATGGAGTATGAACAAAAGTATGCAAGTTTGAGGTCAAATTATTTTAAACTGAATTTACTTGAACTTCTTTCTATTCTCCTTCCTTTGTCCCAGACTCAAATGCACAGTGTAAAACTGGTGCACCAGTTTCAAAGATTATAACACCCTAAAGAACGGCATAACAACAAGATAGGAGGAACCCAAATCCCTGAGTTACTTTGTGTAGCACAACCACCTACATGCCCTAAATTGCCCATTAATTATAGACTGTTACATGAGGGAGATATAAGATTCTACTCCATTAGAACCCTCACATTTTTGGTTCTCTTTAAAAGAGTAACTTAGTTTGTAAGTAATACATGTTTTATAGGTAAATAAGACTTCTGAAGTGGAACCTCTTACCCTTGCCTATGCCATATTCTTCACTTTTTAGGAAATATATGCAATAGACATGGCTTCTATCTAAATTTATCTCAATATATAAAGCTTCTTAAGGGTAGATTAACAACATGGATGTGGTCTACCGCCCTTACCTACTGTTGCCTTATTTGAGTTACCAGGTGGGGTTTCTCTAAAATAAGCACTGCGAAATTTTGCCCTTTCTTTTTGTTTCTTTTGCCAAACATAGACTTAAATGTTACTTCTTCTATATGAATACATATATTTGGTGATTTTCATCCATGTCCCAATAGTTAAAGGCATCAAGTTTTGTGCACCATTCTGCCATATGGCATGTTCTTCAGAAATACATTATAAACACATCAAAACCTGGGTTCTCTAGTACAAAGGCATAATCCTTGAAAGCAACCACTGATAAACTGGACTTTGTTAAAATTTAAAATATCTTCTCTGTAAGCCGGACGTGGTGGCGCACGCTTGTAATCCCAGCATTCGGGAGGCTGAGACCGGAGGATCCGGGTTCGAGGCCAGCCTCAGCTACCTAGTGAGACAGTCTGCAACTTAGTGAGACTCGGTTTCAAAATAAAGAATAAAAAATAGGGCTGGGGGTATAGCTCGGAGGTAGAATGCCCCTGAGTTCAATCCCCAGTACCGCAAAAAAATAAAAATAAAAAAATAAAATAAAATATCTTCTCTGTGAAAGATTGCCAAAAGAATGAAAAGACAAGACACAGAGTGTGGGGGAGATATATATATATATATATATATATATATATATATATATTTGCAAAACACATATGATAAAAAGACATACCCAAAATATACAAAGAACTCTCAAAACTAGACAAAAATAAAACAAATGAACAAATTTAAAGCATTATTTTAGGATCTAGACACCTCATAAAAAATGTAGTGATGTAGGAAGGCATGGTGGCACATGCCTATCATCTCAGTACTTGAGAGGTTGAGACAGGAAGATCATAAGTCTCAGTAACTTAGTGAGACTCTCAGCAACCTAGTGATAACCTGTTTCAAAATTTAAAAAAAATAATAATAAAACTGGCTGGGGGTGCAGGTCAGAGGTGGAATGTCCCTAAATTCAATTCTTAGTACCACAAAAAGAAAAAAATAGAGAGAGAGCAATATTAAATAAGCATATGACAAGATGCTGCACATCATATGTTATTAGGGACATGGAAATTAAAACAGCAATGAGATTATATCACTGTATACCTATTTGGAATGGCCAAAATCCAGAACGTTGTCAATACTAACTGCAGACAAAGATTTGGAGCAATAGAAACTCTCATTCATTGCTGATGGGAATGCAGAATAGTATAGCCATCTTTGGAAGACAGGCAGTTTCTTAGAAAATTAAATATACTCTTGCCACGTGATACAACAGTTGGCACTCCTTGGTATTTACCCAAATTAATTCAGCACTCATTTGTGTGTGTGTGTGTGTGCGCGCGCGCGCGCGTGTGTGTGTGTGTGTGTGTGTGTGTGTGTTATTGGCATCTATCTCAGAGTTACACTCCCACCCAATTTTTTTTTTTTAAACAGGGTCTCACTAGGTTGCTGCGGATGGCTTTGAACCTACAATCCTCCTATACAGGCATCGGTCACCATACCAAGCAATTCAACACTTATTTCTACCCAAAAACCTGCACATATATGTTTATAGAAACATTCATAATTAAGCCCGGCAAGGTGGTGCATGCTTGTAATCCAAATACTTGGAAGGCTGTGACAGGAGGATCGTGGGTTTGTGGCCAGCCTCAGCTACTTAGGCCCTCTGCAACTTTGGGAAACCCTGTTACAAAATAATGAATGAAAAATAAGGTTGGGGATGTAGCTCAGAGGTAGAATGTACCTGGGTTCAATCCCCAGTACTGGAAGAAAGGAAGGAAGGAAGGAAGGAAGGAAGGAAGGAAGGAAGGAAGGAAGGAAGGAAGGAAAAAAAGGAAGGGTTCATAATTGCCAAAACTTGGAAGCAACCAGCATATCCATCAGTAGATGAATGGATAAATAAATTGAAGTATATCTATACAATAGAATATTACTGAGCACTAAAAAGAAATGAGCTATTAAGTCATGTAAAGAAATGAAAGAAAATGAAATGTGTATTACTAAGTGGAAGAAACCAATCTGAAATGCCTAAGTTCTGTATGATCCCACTTATATGATATTCTGGACAAGGCAAAATTTTGGAGACAGTAAGATCAGTAGTTGCCAGGAGTTATGGAGGAGGAAGACAAGGTTAAACAGAACACAGAATTTTTAGAGCAATGAAACTTTGTTATTGTTTTAAACCACCAAGTTTAGAATAAGTTTGTTACACAGCACGGATAACAAGAACAGTCACCAAAAGTACAGGGCCCACTATTTAATTTTGCCTGTGTCAGGAGGGCAAACGGGGTATTTCTGACCAGAGGCCTCACTACTTGAAAATTTTAGCCTACAGACCACAGGGTTTGAAATCAAGAGTCATGGTCTTTATCCTTCAGTCCAACTTGATTATAAAGGATGACTTTAAGCAATTCCCCTGATGTTTCCAGACTCTACATTTGCAAAGTAAGGAAAACCAGTCCTTGTTTCCTGTGTGGCTCTTAGGAAGGCTGTATGGGTCAGCACACAGTGGGGAACAGCCCTCTCAAGGCAGGTGTCAGTTAAAGTATCCTGTACCTTGACTTCCTCACAACCCCAGCACGTTCAATATAAACTCCAGTAAGTCTCAGTTATCCTCTGACTTGTTAAACTACAGACAAATTTTCTCGATTATTTATGGAGAATAATGCCACTTTCCATCCTAAATCCCTGTTCTGTATCTCCAGGGGGGCCAATTCTCATTGCTTGTCAATAGGAGAAACAATAGAAAAATTCTCTCCAAAAGGCCTTTTTAAGTAAGCTTTGCTCTTGCAAGATCTTGGGGAACATATGTGGTCAGGATCATTTCTTCCAACACCACAGCCATTTTCGAAATCCCTCCTTTGGCAGCCAGTAAGTCTCTTATAATCCCTTTGGAAATAGATTTTCTCTGAGCATAATCATCCTGGCAATGCTTTCCTATGTCCCAGGAAAGCCATATCTGAGGTCCTCATATAATGCCAATAATAGCACTGTATGGTGACTACTGAAGGAAAACGTTGCCTTGATATAGAATTCAGGCTCTGTGGCTGCTCAGCATGGGTGGCCTGGCGACCAGGTGGGAAGCAACTGTAGAGACAGTTCTCACCTACGCTACTGCTCATGTGAAAATATTGAAAATGAATCACTTGCTGTCTATTTAGTTATTTACCTTGCCTCTAACCAGACAGAAGCAGAATCTGAAAGAGCTGTTACCGTAAAGACTGAAATTGAAAGTACTTTCTTCTAAAACTGTATTTCCATGTACATATACGCAATATGAATTGTTAGTCATCATGAATTTTGAATGAAACCTGAGCAGGCTATTTATTATTATTTTACTAAGACCAACAGAGCTCTTTTTTTTTTTTTTTTTTTCTATAGTACTGGGGATTGAGCCTCAGGGCATTCTACCTCTGAGCTACACACCCAGCCCATTTTATTGTTTGTTTTGAAATGGGGTTTTGCTAGATGGCTGAGAGTCTCACTACATTGGCTGGTCTGGAACTTGTAATACTCCTGTTTCAGCCTCCCAAGTACTGGGATTACAAGCACCACTCTGCCCAGCAAAGCTGAATTTTTTGTTTTGTTTTGTTTTTGTTTGTGATGCTGCGGATTGAACCCAGAGGCATTCTACCTTCAATCTACACCCCCAGACTGATTTAATTTCTTATTTGGAAACAGGGTCTTGCTAGGTTGATGAGAGTCTCACTACTTGCTGAGGCTGTCCTCAAACCTGCAATCCTTCTGTCTCAGCCTCCCAAGTACTGGTTACAAGCATGTGTCACCATGCCTGGTTCAAAGCTGAATATTTTTGAAAAATAGAATGATTGGTGCAGATGATTTACACTGTCCTAATTAGTATTCTGGAAATTTAATAAAATATCTATGTTGAGTTCCTTGAAATTGTATCAAGGTAACTAATAACAACCCATAGAAGGATATAAATTTAGATGAGTAAGTTGTATTGCATAGGCTTTTTGAGGTAATATTTTTCTTTATTTTCCAATTTGTCACCACAATTTTTGCCATACAAAGAAATTTTGTTTCTGCCATAAGTAGACACCCTTCAATTAAAAAAAAAAAAAAAACTAATATGAAGCAAAACTTGATTCTAAAGGCTGCCTTGACTCTTAACTTTGAAAGTATTAAAAATACTAATTTGGGGACATATGAAAAGATACATATTTTTGAAAAGATTAATATATTCAAACTATTGGCAAATTTTAAATCAACATTTTTTCTGCCATTACAATTTTTAAGTCTTTCATGCCTTTTAATGGAAGCTTTCAGGGATCTATCCTGAGTCATTTAATTTCTGTTAACAGATCTGTTCTGGCTTCTTATTGGCATGTATCCCTCTACCACCCACGTAGAGCTCCAAATGGGAATCCAAGGACTGCTGAGCTGTGAA
The DNA here is from genome assembly GCA_004027655.1 of Graphiurus murinus. Lineage (NCBI taxonomy): Eukaryota > Metazoa > Chordata > Mammalia > Rodentia > Gliridae > Graphiurus > Graphiurus murinus. The sequence continues at coordinate 25,877 of PVLC010017609.1, forward strand.
CACTCTATTTGTGTAATTCTGCCAGTGACCACCCTCAAACCTCAAAGGAATCAAAGGAAAGCAAAGATATGCTGAAATATATTTAAAAAAAAAAAAAAAGACCTTGAGGACACTTATAAGAATGTGTGTTCTCCTATACCATACCCTGTCAAATCTGGGTCCTCAGGGTCAGGACCACCTATGTACAGTTTTTAGCTGCTCAGGGTTCTGAACATGATCTGTGGCTAAGTGGTATGTGCATATGTACCAGCCTGCCCAAAGCATCACAAAAATATCAGGGCTAACCACAGCCTGAAACAGGAAACTCTCATTTGGTGCAAAGAGTAGATGAATTGTGAGCCCTGGGTAAAAATACCTTCTTGTACCTTCCTCCATCCTTAAATAAGATGTGTGTATCTGTGTGTGTGTGTGTGTGTGTGTGTGTGTGTGTGTGTAGCTTTGTACTTTAAATCAGAATGAGAAAACATGAGACAGTAGGGCCTCCTCATTCAGAAACTGTGGATTAGGCAAAAAATAAACAAAAAGATATATAACAGTCATTTGAACTTTAACTACTGACTTTGTTGCCAACATTGCCAACACTAAAGGCTTTGTTTCATCTTGATTTCAATTGGTAATTTCAATTTTATTCAGTGTTCTGGATTAAAGTGAGGGGAACATCAGTTAATTATAAGTTAATTATGCCATAATCTGGAATAAATTAGATGATTGCTCAGTTCATGTAAATATATTATAACCATAAATTGGAATTTGAAACTTCGAAGAGAGCTTTAAAATTACTTCCCTTTCAAACCTCTCATTTTAGAGATGAAGAAAATGAGGATTCGGTGTGATTAAATGACCTGCCCAAGGTCATACAGCTAATTAAAAGCTAAGCAAGAACTAGATTCCCTGTCTCCTGCTTCCCCATTGGGGCATTTAGTTTTTCTCTATTGTATCTCAGCTTTTAATTAGTCACAATAAGGGGTAGCTGTGGTCTAGGTTAAATAAAATAGCAAATAAACCTCCTATCTCCTTTCTTTGTCCCTTGACTCCTTAAAGATGGGATTGTTTAGTTTAATTATTTTTATCTTCTATGAAGCATTTAACACAGGGAAGTTTTCAGCAAAAAAAAAAAAAAAAAAAAGGTCAAGTTGCACTGAATAAGGAAAATTAACTGATCTATCTGTTGAGCAATAGCAGATTAATGTTAATATAGCATTATGCATGATGAAGGCAGATTGCCAGCCAGGTGGAGGTTAATAGCGGAACTTGGTTTGAAATGTATATTTTCCATTTCTATACCACAAAGAATGAACCACATGGAGGAATAGAGACTTGGCAGGGAGAAAAAAAAAAAAAAACCCAGCAGCATTACAGCATTATTCACACCACAAGAATAAGTCCTTCCTTTTTCTCACTATCCTTCTCAAGTTGCTAATGAATCGTATCCCAATGTGTATTACAACGTGTTCTTCTTTCTTAGATACAATATAAATCATCTTCCCAGTATACATGCTACAGCTATCCCTGAGCTTGAGGTTCAAAAGAAGTTGCTAATTGAAATTTTAGAAGAAACCATATTGCAGACGTAGAAAGGATATTTTTACTGAGAATTAAATGGTTTCTAGTTCCTCAATAGTCAATAATAAGCTGTTTGATTTCAGAGCAGTTGTACAAAGTTACTGGTGATCTCCTATCCCTCTTTCAACTTTAAAATCATGGGATTCAATGTTATTTCTTAAAGGAATCACAAACATGTATTGAACACTACCTAGGTGTCAACTGGAGAGAGCAAACTTTACTTACCATGTGTTTTAGTCCATTTTCCATGGCAATAACAGACTGGGTAAATTATAAAGAAAAAATATTCCTCATATTGCTCAAAGCCAGGAAATCCAAGAGCATGGCACTGCATTTTGGAAGGGCTTTTGAGCTGTATTATATGGCAGAGGAGGCAGAGAGCACATGAGTGGCAGAGAGGTCTTTTGTTTGTTTGTTTGTTTGTTTTTTCCGGTACTGGGGATTGAACTCAGGGCATTCTACCTCCGAGTTATACCCCCAGCCCTATTTTTTATTCTTTATTTTGAAACAGGGCCTCACTAAGTTGCGGAGTGCCTCACTAGGTAGCTGAGGCTGGCCAAGAACCCGGATCCTCTGGTCTCAGCCTCCCAAATGCTGGGATTCCAAGCGTGCACCACCACGCCCGGTTTGAGAGGTCATTTTTAAAACAAAGCTACTCCTGCCTTAATTAACCCACTCCCAAAATATGAGCATTAATCCATTCATTAGAGAGCAGCCCTCACAATCTAAGCACCTCTTAAAGGTCCCATTTCCCAATACCATCAAAAAGGCAATTAAATTTTAACCTGAGTTCTGGAGGAGCTGTTCAAAGCATAGCCTTGGGGTATCACCATCATAAATAGAAGTCAACTCACTGTCAGGCAACAGGAGGGGGGTGGAGAGAAAAAGAAGTGAAAATGCATTCTCTGCCCTTAAAGGCCTTTTTTCTCCTTTCCCCACATCTTTTTCTTGTTGATTGACACATAATAATTGTACATATATTATAGTTTTAACAAACCACCTGGGGAGACAGAACACACATATAAGAGGATAAGTAGCGTTCACATTAGTATTGACAAAACTAAATTAGCTTATCTAATCCTTAAACTCTGCAAGCATTCAGAGAGAGAAACATGTGACCTAGACTAGAACCACAGACATATCCTGAAAGTGGAAGACCGACCGCAGCAAGATTACCTGGGATGGGAGTCTCTTCATGTAGGTGGTGAAACTAGCACAGTCACCCAGGGCCCCACGATCAGGGTTTAATGCTCTATGGCTGCACTCTTGAAATTCTTAATAATGCCATCATGGAATTTGGATGAGGTTGAGTGAAGTCCAAGGATCAACCGAGCATGCATCAGGATCCTGAGCCTCAGCTCCCACGTTGTCCTGTTGCCCTCTATCTCCATGGGACTGCTTCTTCGTGACTACTCCCCTCCTCCTGTCACCCCATTTTCCAGTTAGTCTCCCCTCCCCTGCTCCATCATGATGGCCCTCCTCTGCCCCTGGTAGGAGCCTCGGTGCAAAATGAAGAGGGTAAGGGCTTGGCACCTGTACTCTGAGGCAGCTCCGGATGGGGAATGGGGCAGTGCCCCAGCTTTGGGCTTATAGCTATAGTGCACATCTGCTGGGCAGCCTGCCAGAGGCTGTGTCTGGGCTGGGGCAAGCCTCTCCCCTACCCTCATCCAGATCTTGAACACATTCTTTTATTTATTTAAATTTTTTTCGGTACTAGGGATGGAAGCCAGAGGCATTCTACCTCCGGGTCTTTATTTTAAAATAGGGTCTCACTAAGTTGCGGAGAGCCTCACTAAATCACTGAGACTAGCCACAAACCCAGATCCTTCAGTCTCAGCCTCCCAAGTACTGGGATTACAAGCGTGTGCCACCACACCCGGCTCCCTGAGCACATTCTTGCAGTGACAGTTAAAGATCCTTGGGAATCACTCATCTCTTGTGGATTGAAGCAGCACCCTTGTTTCCCTCGAAGGCACCCCCAGCTGAGTTACATGGGTTCTAGTCCTGGCAGAAGCAGAACCCAGGAATTGACAGGCCCTTAGGCCACCAGGAAGTTCACCTCACAAATGCCCCTGCACCATGCCCGGGGCATCCTTTATTCCTCCTTTCACCTTTCCTGAGTACATTTATATTTGTCCCTTCTGGCCTGCTGGAGACAGAAAAATTCTCATTCCTTTTTATACCATACTCCAATATTTCCATTTAAAACTGGCACACCATAATGTAAGAATAAACAGGAAATTTTATGCCAAACATTTGGCATCTATTTTTTTCCTTTACTTAGAATGACATTAAATAGAAAGAAGAAAAAAAAAGCTTCATATATAGTTATAACAACAGTTTCTCCTCCTGATTTTTAGATAAGGTCCTTAAATTTTTGTTTTGTGTAGTCAGCCCCACAAATAGAAAGAGGAATGTGTCCTAAACATTTTCCTGGGACCAGGAGCCAGGAGTATAGCTCAGCCGTAGAGCACTACTCTAGCATCTGCAAAGCTCTGGGTTCAATTCCTAGTACTGAAAAAAAAAAAAAAAAAAAGTTCTATGATTTCAAAATGTTGAAGGACTTTCATTAGTCCCTAATCTTCATCTCCTCTTTAATTTGCTCCCTCATCATTTCTTTAAAAAGACTTCTCAAGAGGCGGGTGTTGTGATGCACACTTGTAATCCCAGTACTTGGGAGGCTGAGACAGGAGGATCTGGGTTCGAGGCCAGCCTCAGCTACTTAGTGAGATCCTGCTTCAAAATAAAAAATAAAAAAATAGGACTGGGGGTGTAGCTCGGAGGTAGAATGCCCCTGGGTTCAATCCCCAGTACGGCAAAAAAAAAAAAAAAAAAAAAAAAGACTTCTCAAGCCGGGCGTGGTGGCGCATGCTTGTAATCCCAGTACTTGGGAGACTGAAACCAAAGGTTACAAGTTCACAGCCAGACTCAGCTACTTAGTGAGGCTCTATGCAACTTAATGAGACCCTGTTTCAAAATAAAGAATAAAAAATAGGACTCGGGGCGTAGCTTAGAGGTAGAATGCCCCTGGGTTCAATCTCCAGTACCACACACACACAAAAAAAGACTTCTCAAAATAAAGAAAGAAAAAGACTCCCCAAGCCTCCAAAAACCTGAGTTTTAATAATAGTTATTTCATTAACACTTGCAGCTCTTTTGTCCTTCATTTTGAATCAAACCAAATATAAAACAAATGGCAGAAAGAGAGACACTAGAAGAACAGCATATGCTGTATAATACCCTCGATTTGGGACAGCAGAGCCTAGTGCTCTTTAGCTTAATATACCCCGGTAGGTGCTATGAACTGAGAAAGTACAATAGCACCTCATGCATTTGGAAAAGATATTAAAAGTGCATAGCAGTGATTTAACATATTTTTTTAGGAAAATATCATAACAAATCATTTATAAACCAGATGGTATGAAAGGACTATGTGGTTACAATTTTGTACTCTGCATACTTCATTTGATCTTAAAATGTCACTTCAAATTGTCTACTATAATTTACTTAATATATTCTTACCTCAGATATTAGTTGTTTTTAGTTTTATGTCCCAAACTCTTCTATATTTAGGACTACTTCCTCAGAATAGGTTTCAAATTGTTGGAACAAAAACTATGACATTGATAAAGACATTGGGGTGGAGGGCATTGGGGATGTAGTTCAGTGGTAGAGTGCTTGCCTAGCATGCATGTAGCCATGGGTTTAATTCCCAACACTGCAAAAAAAAGAAAAAAAAATACTGGTAAGTATTTTCAAATTGCTTTCAAAAGCTTAAAGCAAACTTAAGCATTTCTCAGTATCCTTTCCAATACATAAATTTGTCAACTAATTAATTAATTAATTAACTAATTAATTCATCATTTTCCTATTCAAAAAATAAATCATATTGCCTTGTCATTTTAATTTGCATTTTTGTGATTACTAATAAGATTGAATACTTATTAGTCATCTTAAATATTTCTTTAGAAGACTGTCTTTTTACAAGAATGAATAAGCTATGATGCAAATATGAGAAACAGTAGCCCTGACCATACACTCCATCAGCATAACAGACCAGGCCAGCACAAATAACTAGCTCTTTTTTTGGGGGGGGGGGTGCAGAGGGCAGAAGTGGTTTACTGGGGATTAAACCGAACCCAGGCACATTTTATCTCCAAGTCCTTTTTATTTTTTATTTTGAAACAGATTCTCACTAAGTTGCTGAGGGTCTCACTAAGTTGTTAATGCTAGCCTCGAACCTGCCATAACTCCTGTTTCAATTTCCCAAGTACTGGGATTTTAGGTGTGCAGCTCAACACCCATCTAAAGAACTCTTTTTTAAACTATCTCTGGCTTGGATATGATAAATTATGCACTCCTAAATCAATCATTATGGGCATGGGATAGAATAGGATGATAGATAGATAGATAGATAGATAGATAGATAGATAGATAGATAGATATAGAGTGTGCATGTGTTTTTATATTGTATACATATATATGTTTGTACATACGCACACACTATTATTGGTGCATTGTATTTATACATCATAGATTAAAAGTCATATAAACAAACATGCACACAGGTCTTGGTGTTTCCTTTCAAGTCCAACCCCTCCCCATACACAACAGTGACATTGGTAGTGACACCTTCATACATGAACACAGCTTATTTTGAACTGTTTCATTCATCAGTTCTTCCTTGTCCTCTCCCGACCTCCCTGACCAGAACATCCAAAAAATATGGGAAAACATCAAGAGACCAAACCTAAGAGATAGCGAGCATTGAGAAATATAGGTTGCATTGAGGTACAAACCATGGGCATAAAAAATCTCTTTGGAGAAACAATATCAGAAAGTTTCCAAACTTGGAAAATGGGATGGACATTCACGTACAGGAGACTTTAGAAACTCAATTAGACAAGATCAAAGAAGAACCTCTCCACATTACATTACAATCAAAATGACTAATGTAGAGGTTAAGGAGAAATTCTTAAATGCATTGAGAGTGAAAAGTCAGGTGACAGTCAGAAGTAAAACAAAAAGAATTACTCCAAATTTCTCAGTCCAAATTCTGAAAGCCAGGAGGGCTTGGAATGATGTATTCTAAGCCTTGAAAGAAAATAACTTCCAATCAAAATTGCTATATCCAGCAAATCTATCTTTCAAAATTGATAGAGAATAAAACATCTTCCAAAATAAATAGAAGCAGCCAGGCATGGTGGTGCACGCTTGTAATCCCAGCATTTGGGAGGTTGAGACAGGAAGATCTGGGTTCGCAGCCAGCCTCAGCTACCTAGTGAGGCATTCCACAACTTAGTGAGACCCTGTTTTAAAATAAAGAGTAAAAAATAGGGCTGGGAGTATAGCTTGGAGGTAGAATGTCCCTGGTTTCCATCCCCAGTACCACAAAAAAAAAAAATCAAGTTGCATACTTAATGCATACCCAAACGAAATTTACCTTGACTCATTAGCCATTATCTTTTCCTTGGAATAAAATTTGTCTGGAGTGAAATAAAATAAAAAACATTTGTAAAAAATAATAATAATAGAAAAGTGTCTATTTAAGAATATACTTTTAGCTTATATGGAGCAGGGATATGTAAGCCATGAAAAGTTGATGGAATTTAATTTTGGAATACTGCAGTTTGACAAAGCAGGGAAGTATATAGTAAGACTTTTCTGAAAGTTTAAACAAAAAGAGCATGTTATATAAGATTACCTCTTAGTTATTTGGTCTTCTTAATCCTTTCTTTCACTTATATTTTGAACACAAAGAGATCAAATATTATGAGGTATCCACTGAGTTATTTATATTGGCCTTGAAATGTATGTCACTATTAGGTTCTTCCTCCCTATTTTTCACTGCCCCTTTCATTGCTAGAGAGAAGAAAAAGGTTCTTTTTCTTTTGTTTTGTTTGTGGGGGTGGTTTTTTGTTTTGTTTTTGGTGTGT
>PVLC010017610.1:0-15579 GCA_004027655.1 Graphiurus murinus
TCAATCCCCAGTGGAAGGAAGGAAGGAAGGAAGGAAGGAAGGAAGGAAGGAAGGAAGGAAGGAAGGGAGGGAGGGAGGGAGGGAGGGAGGGAGGAAGGAAGGAAGGAAGGGAGGGAGGGAGGGAAGGAAGGAGCAAGCAGAGGGAAGAAGAGGAGGGGAAAGAATCCAGATCACACTGCACTTAGCCTCAAAACTAACTAGCACCACCTGAAGGTCGAGGCATAAGGGCCTCCCTTTCTCAGAAATCCACTGTGCCTCCACATGGCAGTTCCTCCAACTCTCCCCAGCCCAACCCAAAAGATTTCTCTCTAGTCTGGGAGGACTGGGCAGAGTTTGCCTTGCCCCTAGTTCTCGCATTTTATTACTATCCAATACTCCTCTATGATTCCCATATCCACCCTTTCCTGAGGTCATGGACATGCCAAGGAACCCAAATGCTGCAGAAATTGGAGAGACTTCAGGAGTAACAGGAAATATGAAGAGTATACACATTGCTGTTACAAAACTACTGGGAATCTTAGGCAAGGTCCTGGTCGTCTCTGAGCTCAGTCTCTTCATCTATCAAAACGGAGAATGGTGTCTACCACATAAAGTTGCAGAGAAGACTAGACATTAAACTTCTAGGTCAGTACCTTATATAGTTACCATCTCCAGCTCAGTCCATCAGCGCTTCTAGATAACAGAGGAATTGCTCTCCAAAAAAAAAAAGTAGAAGAAAGAGCTGGGCATGGTGGCTCACACTTGTAATCCCAGCATTGGGGAGGCTGAGACCAGAGGATCTGGGTTCGCGTCCAGCCTCAGCTACCTAGTGAGGCACTCCGCAACTTAGTGAGACCCGGTTTCAAAATAAAGAATTAAACATAGGGCTGGGGGTGTAGCTCGAAGGTAAAATGCCCCTGAGTTCAATCCCCAGTAGTGCAAAAAAAGTAGAAGAAAGATGCACATGTATACACCCCTGGGGGATCCCAGGGCTAGCAGAGGAGTCTTAGGAAAGGAACAGGGGTGGGACGAGGCACACAATTGGGGAAAGTCAAGTTGTAGCCCCAAATCAGAGGTGCAGAGTGACCAGGCCCACCAAGCACTATTCCAACCACACACAGACATTCATCATTTCAGGAAGGGACCCCAGAGCCTGCTCAGCCAGATCCATGGACCCAGGTAATGCACCAGCAGCCAGGGCGTCAGGGTTTAGCAGACAAGGTGTCTGGGCTGAGCAGCCCTAGATCCCTGGTCTTGAAGCCTCGCTTCTGCCACCTGCTGGGCAAAGTTCATCAGTGCAGCATCTCTGATCTCTAGGTCGACTGACCACCTTCATGAAAACCTGCTATTCCCTTCACCATTTCTCTACCCAGACTCCTCTCATTTTTCAAATGACACTTCCTTGATTTCATGCATCTTTAGCAACACTATCTCACCCAGCCAATTGGAGGATAATTAAAGAATTTCCCAAAGCTCCGGTTCCTCGATGTCACAAAACCATTTGCTTTTCTCCAATGCATCTATTAGTCTATTATTTCCATGTATCCTGTTTGTACACAGCACTACGCTGCTCCAGACCTTCAAATTACTGATTTTTATGTTTCTTCCCCTAGCACTTAATGCAGTTCATAAATTTCACTCTAAAAGTTTAGGCATAAATCATGCTAACAGCCCACATTGCTGAAGAAAAGTAGCAGCAAATCAAGTCTGGACTATCAAGCTACCAACATCAATTCTACATTCATGCACTTCAAAGGAAGGATTTTTTCCTTCTGCTATTTAAATGTAATTTAAACTTTTCTTACAACTTTCCCTGACTTTATATGAAGCTCCAAACTAAGAGAAAAAAAAAAAAAAAAACAACTCAAGATGCTCTTATTTTTCAGTACTGAACGTATGTGTGTGTGTTTTAGTGGAGATTGAACTCTACCTCCAATGCTATACCTCCAATGCTTTTTAAATTTGTTTTGTTTTGTTTTGTTTTGAAACAGGGTCTCTCTCTGAGTTGATGAGAGTCTCACTATTTGCTGAGGCTATCCTCAAACCTGTGAGCCTCCTGTCTCAGCCTCCCAAATACTGGGATTACAGGAGTACACCACACGCTCAGCTCAATACCGAACTTTCCAAGGTAGTCACCACTTTTCAGAAAGAAGCCAAGGGAAAAACATGTCCTTGAGGAAGTATTATTCACTCCTGGTCAAGGTGAAAGGTTGTAAGTTCAAAGTATTCCGGAGAGAAAAAATAATTATATATCTACATCTCCAACACCGCACACTGTTTAGGTTGATGTCAGAACATTTGAAGTGACATGTGGCTGACAAAAGGCAAAGCCATTTCTTATCATCAGTGCCTCCCTGTACGAGGACAGACTCCCTTGCTGACAGAAGCGTAGAAGGCAACCTCAGCCCCAATTATATTCCAGGGTTGCCCCAATTACATTCCAGGGTGGTAAATTGGTCACATCCCTCAAAAACAGACAGACGGGCTTCAAGGTGCCATTCTATGTGGAGATATTTTTCTTTATTGGTAAATAAGTATTCCACCTGCGAGACGCAGAGCATTAAAATTAAACACCAGTGACCATTCTGCAGCTCCCTCTCAAAGGCAGGGGATCTCTCTTAGACAACATAATAATAATAATAATCGGCACTTTTCATCCTCAAGGCAATTTCTGAACATTAACTAATCAATCTGTCCAACATCTGTGTGAGGTGGATGAATCAGGATCATTATTTCCGGCAGGGAGAGAGGAATAATGGAGCAAGCTGAGTGGCGGAGATGTAGCCGGGTCAGGACGATCCTGACTGAGAGTCGGCGGCCCCGCTCTGGGAGTTCAGACAAGAGAGTAGAGGCTGTGGAATCGGGAGGGTGTCTCGACACTCCTGGTGATGGGGACAACGGTAGGAGTTCAAGAGAAGGCTCAATACGTTGCTACAATTTGGATAGGTTTTTTTCTCCCTTCCCAAACTCATGTTGCGATGTGATTGCCATTGTGGCAGTATTGGGAGGTGAGGCCTTTAAGAGGTGATTAGGTGCCGGGCATGGTGGCACACGCCTGTGATCCAGGAGGATCAAGGCTGGCTTCAGTAATTTAGGGAGACCCTGTTTCAAAATAAACAAAACAAAAACAGAATTGAGAGTGTAGTTCAGAGGTAGAATGCCCCTGGGTTCAACCTCCAGTACTGCAAAAAAAAAAAAAGAGAGAGAGAGATGATTAGTGCTTAAGGGATTAAGGCCACCCAGATCAGTTACTATGAAAGCAGCTGTGTAGAGCTGTCCCTCAAGTTTTCTCTTCCACACGCACCCACTTAAGTTTAGAGTAAAGTAGAAATTTCCAGGACTGTATCTCCCTCCTTCCAGTAGAAAACAACATCATTTCATCCTAACAGGCACCTCCATCAGGAGAATTCCTCTCTGCGCATTATCAGTGTCCCAACAGAGAGCCACGTTTGTCCTCCGCTCAGGAGCGTCACTGTAGCCATCTATAGGTTCTGAGTTCTGTCAGATATGCCTGTGAATCAATAAACACCAAGCCACAGCCCACACTGTATTCTTAATCAATCGAGTACTTATAAACAAAAATAACAAGATCCCCTGAGGGTCAGGTGGATAAAAAAAAAAAAAAGTATTATGTGGCTGTATTTACGAGTAACCCCTACCGCCTATCACATGAGCTAAGAATCCAGACGCCGGCTCACTAGGAATCGATGGTGCTCAAATCGCCCCATCAATATGCACATGCATTTATTCCCTTCAAGGTTATCTGGGCTCCTTCAGGCCAGATTTTCACCGTCGCTATTATAGCTATGCCCTTTTGGTTGGGTAAGACAAATGAAGGAAAGAGGCCTCTCACACAAGAACATCAGCTTTTTTTTTTTTTTTTTCCGCAGCCTGGGGAATTAGGCAGTTATCACGAGTGAGAGAGGTAGGAACACTGGGCCGGTATTTCCTTCTGCTGGTCTTGTTTACTCAGGGAATTTATTCTGTGAATTCAGGAAACACGGCCCCTCCAGGATTTCCCACATAGACATGGAAAGGTAGCAGAATCTGCTGCCCTAAGCCAAGCATGGTGGCTCACACCTGTAATCTCAGTACTTGGAAAGCTGAGAAAGGAGGATCACAGGTTAAAAGGCCAGTCTGGGCAATTTAGCAAGACCCTCAGCACTTAGAGAGATCCTGTTTCAAAATAAAAATGGCTGCAGGTGTAGCTCGGTGGTAGAATGCCCCTGGGTTCAATTCCCAGTACCAAAAAAAACCCGCTATCCCAAAATTTGCCACTTTGGTATGAGGGTTATTTTGAGATAAAGGCACTTAAAAAACAACAACAACAAAAGGTGCAAGAAGGGTGCTCTGATCCTCTTTTTTTTTTTCTTTCTTCCTAAAAGGAGGAGAGAAAACCCCCATGTGGGTGAAGTCCTTCTTCCCTCTACCAAAAGGAAAGTAACATCATAAAGGAGAAAGTTGAGACAGAGAATTCTGTATAAAAGTACATTCTTAAAATAATTCTTGCTGGATATGGTGGCATATGCCTGTAATCCCAGTACTTGGGAGGCTGAGACAGGAGGATCTGGGTTCACGGCCAGCCTCAGCTACTTAGTGAGGCCCTCCACAACTTAGTGGGACCCTGTTTCAAAATTAAGAATAAAAAATAGGACTAGGGGTGTAGCTCGGAAATAGAATGCCCCTGGATTCAATCCCCAGTACTGCAAAAACAAAACAAAAAATAGAGCTGGGGATATAGCTCAGAGGTGGAATGCCTCTGGGTTAAGTCCCCAGTGGGACAAATAATAATAATAATTCAATTGTCCTTGAACCTCTCTTTCTTCAACCTAGTATAAAAACACTTGGGTTTTGCAACTTTTTTGGGGTCTTCATTTCCATAGGAAGGCTCCCATGCCACATAAAACTCATATTAAATGGGAATGATTTTCTCCTGTTAATTTTTATTATGCCAGTTTAATTCTCAGACCCAGAAAAAAAATCCTTAAGCAGGAAGAGTTAAATTTTTACCTCTCTAACATCAGGTTCACCAACCACACTGGTGATGTAAAAATATAACCATAATTAACCTATTTTATATCAAAGAGCTTGATATTTACATGTACATAACCAATAAATGGTTATTACATGAATAAGATAGGCTTGGGCCAAAAGGAGCCTCTGCCACTTACTAAATGCATGCTATTTCATTTCTCTGAGCCTCAGCCTCCTTTCCTGGAAAATGGGGATAATACATCTGTCATATTAGGTTGTCATGAAGATAAAGTAAAGGAGAGTTCAATAAAGTATCTGGCACAGTACCTGGCAGATAAGTGGTCAGGAGGACACATGTGTTTTAATTTATTCATAGAAATGGCCAATAAATATATGAAGAAATGTCCAACATCATTAGTAATCAGGGAAATGCAAGTCAAAACTGTAAGAGTTTGGGATGTCACCAAGGGTTCTTGTTCTTACCTAGTTTTAGAAAACATTAGCCACAACTGCACTCATGCAAGCTTAAGCAAAGTTTTATTATTACAGGTAGAAAGGGGGGAGAAATTAAAGCACTACATCAGAGGTGATGCAGTGGAGTGCCTTGAAAGTAAGACACTGAGGTCTCTGAACACATAACATTTTTTATAAGACTTCATTATCTCCTTTTTCCCACTCTGCCTAGCCAATAGTCTTCTTTTCCCACCAAAAGCAGGTGCAGGCCTACCAGATATCTCTGCTGTGTAAGCCTTTTAATTAGCCTTCTTTGTTCATCCTCACAGGGACAGCTAGATCTGACATTACTGATCAAAATGTATTACTTGGTTAGCAAAGTCAAGGGGCTGCATGGTAGAAGCCCACTTTGTTCTTTGTTTTACTTTTACTCCTAAAGTTTAAAGCATGTATTATCCATCTATGTCCTTGGTGAGTTCTCAGCTTCTCCTTTTCTCTATCTGCTAGAAATTACTTATTATGTTGAAAACTTGTTTTATAATAAGGAAAAGAAAAACACAGGAATATAGTTTTTTAAAGTATGGAGGTTTGGGGGCTATAACTATTTTGTATTATCAATAATTAATATTGAATTAATATAGCTTGCTTTTTCATCTTTTAACTTTAGTGTAAACTATTGTGATAGTCTATATAATTCTTTTCTAAGTTCACGTGTCTGTGTTCTTAACATTTAATCTCTGGCTGGGCTAACAGCCACACTTTTAGCTGAACAATATCAACCTTGTCTGCAGTTATTGGAGGACAGTTTAGAGACAGAGAAAAGGATTTTATTGTTCTGCATAAGGATGAAAGTTTGTTCTTATTAGCAACTAATACTGCCCTTATTAGCAGTCAATACAGGCTCAATCCCCATCAAAAACTACCCTGAGATTCTATCATTCAGGGTAGAATGGCAATCATCAAGAATACATACAATAATAAATGCCAGTGAACATTTGGGAAAATAGAAACACTTATATACTGCTGGTGGGATTGTAAATTAGTATAACCACTATGGAAATCAGTTCCTCAAAAGACTAGGAATGGAACCACCATATGATCCAGCTCAGCATCTTCCAAAATATTACAGTCAGAATACTGTAGTGATACCTGCATATCCATGTTCATAGCACCACAATTCACAATAGCCAAATTACAGAACTGACCTAGGTGTCCATCAACAAAAGAGAAAAAGAAAACATGACATATATACACAACAGGATTTTACTCAGCCATAAAGAAAAGCAAAAAAGGAAATAGATAGAGCTAGAGAATATGCTAAGTGAGGTCAGTCAGTCTCAAAGTCAAAGTCATACGTTTTCTCTCATATGTTCTAGAGAGAACATAGGAAAGAAAAGGGACTTCAGATAAATGAGGAGAGAAACCAGTAGCATAGTAGAAGGGGATTGAGGGAGGGGAAAAACAGAATTAATGAAGGAAGCAGTACAAATAATGCTATGTTCACTTATGAAAGCATCACTGCCAATCTCAATAGCATATGGTGGGGGAGGGGGATCCAGAGGGAAACACCCACTGCTGTGTGCAGATATGTTTGTATCAATGTGAACCTCATTAAGATGTATAATTACAGTGCACAGATAAAAGTATTTTTAGTGAATTTTAAAAATCAGGAAGTAGAGCCAGGCATGGTGGTGCACTCTTGTAATCCCAGCATTTGAGAGGCTGAGACCGAAGGATCCGGGTTCTCGGCCAGCCTCAGCTACCTAGTGAGGCACTCCACAACTTAGTGAGACCCTGTTTCAAAAAAATAAAGAATAAAAAATAGGGCTGGGGGTATAGCTCGGAGGTAGAATGCCCCTGAGTTCAATCCCGCAAAATAAATAAATAAATAAAAATTTAAAAATCAGGAACTAGATCCAAACACAAATAACTGCCAGCACCTTTATTAGGGGTCTCTAACCATTTGGTACAGACCTGCTCTCACCCATGATGGTGTATCTCTTCTGCAATAAATCCTCTTGCTCACCCAATGCACTGCTCTGGCGTCTCCTCTGAATTTTTTCTTTCGAGTGCATAAGAGTTGAAGACCTCGCACCTGTGACAGGGGAAGACAAGGTCAGAACTTATTGAGAATTGTATGTCTGTAAGTATTTGGGAGGCTGAGACAGGGAAATTGCAGGTTCAAGGCCAGTCTCAACAACTTAGAGAAACCATCAGCAACTAAACGAGACCCTATCTCAAAATAACAAAATTAAAAGGGCTGAGAGTGTAGCTCAGAGATAGAACACCTCTGGGTTCAATCCCCAGTACAGAGAAAGAGAGAGAACTGTAAGTCTGATTAAGATGAGTCATTGAAAGTGGGAATTAGGATCAGGTAAGAATCACTGAGTAATACCCCAGGATTACTGGGAACAGCAAGGCAAGGCTTTTGAGGTGCAGGACTCTAGGAATCCCAGTGCAATATCTGTCTGTAGGTGGTTCTTATTGAAGAGTTTATGTATCTTTCAGGAAGTTCCTGTAATGATCAAGCTACTTGCCCTGGCTAAAAACTCTGAAAAGTAAAGCCATGCTAATGGAGATAACAAATTAGCAAAGCCAGGTTAATAGAATGAAGTGCCCTGTGTGGAGGCTCAGATCATTTCAGTTCGTCCAGGCTTAGCTCGGATGTGGATCTTCTTAGTCTTCAGCTATGCACGGGAATAACCTCGGGAAACTGAAAATATATTGATATCTTGCGCTTATCCCAAGCTAATAAAGTCAGAATCTCTGGGAATGTGACTTGGGAATCACAAAAATGTAAAAAACAAACAAAAACACCCAACTGATTCCAGTGCACAGCCAGGGTTGCAAGCCTGTACAGTCCTGGTTTTTAAGCTTCAGTATGAATAAAAGATTGGCTGAAGAGTCTGCTCTGTATCCATCAGAATTACATGAGGAGACTTGAAATGCAGGCATGACAGAAGAACCTAAGCTTCTTCTCTTTAAATAAAATGTCCTAGGGTGATTCTGAACAGGTGGGCAGGGACCACACTTTTGGGAGAAAGGACCTAGGTCATGCTGCTTAAGGACAGACAGAAATGAAAATGAATGTTTAACCCAGAAACCATGAAGCCCAGCATCATATCCAAGAAGCCCCCCACAAAGTGTTTGACCTTAGAGATAGTCAGACGCCACCTACATGGTACAACTGTGGAGATAGCAGGAAATCTCCATGATCCCCAAATTCCTATCAATAGGAACTCCCAAATCCCCATCATTAGGAGCACATACATTTGGATCCCCAAGAGTACCAAAGTCTTAAAATTTAAATAACCGGGCGTGGTGGCACACACTTGTAATCCCAGCATTTGGGAGGCTGAGACCAGAGGATCCAGGTTCGTGGCCAGCCTCAGCTGCCTAGTGAGGCTCTCCACAACTTAGTAGATCCTGTTTCAAAATAAAGAATAAAAAAGGACTGGGGCCGGCCGTGGTGGTGCACGCGTATAATCCCAGCATTTGAGAGGCCGAGACTGGAGGATCCGGGTTCGCGGCCAGCCTTAGCTACTTAGTGAGACCCTCTGCAACTTAGTGAGACCCTGTTTCAAAATAAAGAATAAAAAATAGGGCTGGGGGTGTAGCTCGGAGGTAGAATGCCCCTGAGTTCAACCCCCAGTACCACAAAAAAAAAAAAAGAGAGAGAGAGAGAGAAAAATAGGACTGGGGGTAAAGCTTGGAGGTAGAATGCCCCCAGGTTCAATCCCCAGTACCACAAAAAAAAGAAAAAAAAATTTAAATATTTCCTGGGAGATAACATTTCAATCATTATCTTTTGTTTATTTCTTTATCTATTTTTGTGCTCCTTGAAATTGAACCCAAGGACATTCTACCTCCCGGCTACACTCCCAGCCCTTTTTTTAATTTTTGGTTTTGAAAACAGGGTCTCACTAGGTTTCTGAGAGTCTCACTACTTGCTGAGGCTGTCCTGTGATCCTCCTTGTCTCAGTCTCCCAAGTACTGGGATTCCAAATCCATCCATTATATAATTCCAAATGATACCATGAGCATCAGGAACAGGATTGATGATGCACTCAGGAGGGGACGGGGTGGGAGGGAGGGACTGGGCACTAGGGATGAAGGAAGGAGGGGCTGGCACACTTCATCCTCAGCTCCCTGAAGCAACTCTGCTGGAGGCAAGGCAGGTGGGACTGGTCCTGTTGCTTACCTGCTCCTCCACTATTTTCCTCATCCCCTGTGAAAATCAAAAGTTACCTTGATCATGGCCGAGATGCACAGATTTCATGTTCACAGACCAGAATCAAGGTTCTGAAATGAGACATTATATGTAATTAAGGACTTGTGCCCCTTGCTGAAGGGAAATTTATAACATGGATCAGAACCCTTTTAGCAAATCTACTTCTAGGAGTCAAGCCTAAAGAAATTATAGCATGCATAACTTTTATATTAATAAACTATTTATTTATTGGTACTAGAGATTGAACCCAGTAGCTTTCTACCTCTGCACTACACCCCAGGTCTTTTTAATTTAATTTTTTATTTTGGAATGGTCTTGCTAAGTTGCTGAGGCTGGCCTCCAACCTGCAGTCCTTCTGTCTCAGCCTCCCAAGTACTGGAATGACAGGCATAAGCCATGATGTCTGGCTAAACTTTATTTTTAAAAGAAGTTTTAGGTTTACAGCAAAACTGCATGTCAAGTACAGAGAGTTTCTGTATACTCCTTTTTTCCCCATCCCCTCCATAAAAACAGTCTGCCCCACTATTTGTTTGTTTGTTTGTTGTTGTTGTTTTTGTTGTTGTTTTGCGGTACTGGGGATTGAACTCAGGGGCGTTCTACCTCCGAGCTACACCCCCAGCCCTATTTTTTATTCTTTATTTTGAAACCAAGTCTCACTAAGTTGCGGAGTGCCTCACTAGGTAGCTGAGGCTGGCCTCGAATCTGGATCCTCTGGTCTCAGCCTCCCAAATGCTGGGATTACAAACGTGCACCACCATGCCCGACTCTGCCCCACCATTGATACCCTGCACCACACTGGTATGTTTGTTACAATTAACCTACACTGATACATCATCCAGAGTTGATAGTTTACATTAGAGTTCACTCTTGAAATGTGTTCTGTATAATGACAGGTATCCTTCACTGTAGATACAGAATAGTTTCATCGTCCTAAAAGGCCTTGTGCTCTGTTCTTCCTCTCCCTGCAGGCTGATTCTTTCCCCATCTCTATAGTCTTGCTTTTCCCAGAATGTCATAGAGTTGTGAGCCAGTAGGCAGGTACTTCAGGAATGTTTATGAAAGTGGGGAATCTGCCCCTTTTAGTGACTGTTAATTTTTTTCTTCAGAGTTGTTTTTTGTTTGTTTGTTTGTTTGTTTGTTTGTTTTTGTTTCAGATAAGGCCCTCCAGAGAAACTTATAAGGAACCAGCTAAAATTGCTGACTCACTCTGACACTCCTTTTAGGTGAGCCAGACTTAATTTTGCTTATTATGATACTAGATTCTCCACCCAGAGACATTCTTTTAAACATGCAGTGAATGTTTAAACATCTCCTGAAGCTAGGTGCAGTGGCACACATCTGTCATCCCAGTACTTGGGAGGCTGAGTCAAGAGGATCACAGGTTCGAGGACAACCTCAATAACTTAGCGAAACCCTGTTTCAAACTGAAAACTAAAAAAGGCTGGGAGTGTAGCTCAGAGGTAGGATGCCTCTGGGTTCAATCCCAAATGCCAAAAAAAACCCCATCGAGCCAGGTGTGGTGGCTCACACTTATAAACCCAGTACTTCGGAGGCTGAGACAGTAGGATCATAAGTTCGTGGCCAGCCTCAGCTAATTAGTGAGGCCCTCCATAACTTAGTGAGACCCTGTTTCAAAATAAAGAATAAAAAATAGGGCTGGGGGTGTAGCTCAGAAGTAGAATGCCTCTGGGTTTAATCCTCAGTACTACAAAAAAAAAAAAAGAAAGAAATCAAACTGTGCATGATCAGAAATGTGCCGTCTCTACAGGTGAGAGATAGTCCTATATGAACATATATAAATTTCCCCCAATAAAAGCCTCTTGCTTTCTTTGTTCAGAGAGACACTGCTTTGAGAATCATCTCCAGTGCTCTCTTTCCTTGCTGTAAATAATAAACCTCTTTTGCTCTCATATCCTGGTTATGCTTACCAGCTTTGCACTCACCACGAGGTAAGCACATTGGCTTGGTTACAGAATCGCACAGTATGGAACCTTTCAGATTGGGGAATTCTTTCACTTAGTAATTTGCATTTCCATTTCCTCCATGTCTTTTTAGGGCTCAAGTGTTCATTTTATCACAGCGTTGAATAATATTCCATTTTCTGGATGTACCACTGTTTATTTTTCAGTTCAGCAACTGAAGGACATTGGTTGTTTCCAAGTTTTGGCAAGGACAAATAAAGCTGTTATAAACTTCTATATGCAGGTATTTGTGTGGACATAAATTTTCAACTCCTTTTGGGTAAATGCCAGGAAGCATGATTGCTGGATGTCATGGTAAGGGCATATTTAGTTTTATAAGAAACTGCCAAAGTGTCTTCCAAAATTACCGGACCATTTTGCATTCGAACGAGAATTCCTGTTGTTTCACATCCTCACCAGCACTTGGTGTTGTCAGTATTTTGGCTTTGGGCCAGTCTACCAGGTATGTAGTGATATCTCATTGTTGTTTCAATTTGGAATTCCCTAATGACAGATTGTGGAGACCCAGAGGGAGTACAGTCTGGCAGTGACCACCTGACCCTGTGCAGTCACAGACATGTGGGCCTCCCACCATGCGTGCACACCTGCGCATGCCCACTGTATATAGTTATGTGCAACGACTAAGAAAGCGTACCAGGCATGCACAGGTCACACTGTCCTGAGCATGCTCCATTTTGCCTGGAACCCTATATAAGGGACGAGTTTGCTCAATGAAGTTGCTGTTGGCTGTTTGTTCTCCTCCAGATGACAGGTCTGCGTGCTTTCTTCATCCTGGGGATCTCACTGCCTGCAGACACTGTTGGCCCTGACCAGGCACCTGACACATGATGTGGAGCATCTATTCATTTATGTACTTTCCATCTATATGTCTTCTTTGGTATCTCTTTGGGTCTTTTGCCAATTTTTAAAAATTGGGTTGTTTGTTTTTATATGGTTGAGTTTTAAGAGTTCTTGGTATATTTTGGATAACAGTCCTTTGCCAAATGTGTCTTTTCCAGTTATTTTTCTCCAGTGTGTGGCTCGTCTTCTCATCTCTTGGCATTGTCTTTTGCATAACAGAAGTTTTTAATTTTAATGAAGTATGGCTTATCATTTTTTTCTTTCATGGACTGTGCTTTTATGTTATATTTAAGAAGTCATATTCATATCCATGTCCATCTGGACTTTCTCTTATGTTATCTTTTATGAATTCTATAGTTTTGCATTTTATGTTTAGAGCTTGATCTATTTTGAGGTCATTTTTGTCAAGAATGTAAGGTCTTCGTCTAGATAGCTTTTAGCATGTGTATCTCCATTTGTTCCAGTATTATTTGTTGAAAATACTATATTTTCATATTTATGAGGCCCTAGAGTTACACTTTAAACATGCTCTATACCTAAACATGCACTATATTTACAACAAATCCAAGATCACTCCTTTCTTCTTTTGATTTTTATTAACATGTATTCATTGTAAAAATTATCAGGTTTCATTTGTGATATTTCCACACATGAATATAGAGTACATTGATTATGTCTCCCCCGGCACCCCCTCCTTTTTTGTGGTACCAGGGATAGAACTCAGGGGCATTCTACCTCTGATCTACACCCCCCCCAACACCATTTTATTCTTTCATTTTGAAACAGAGTCTCACTAAGCCCTATTTTATTCTTTTATTTTGAAGCAGGGTCTCACTAAGTTGAGGAGGGCCTCACTAAGTAGCTGATGTCAGCCGTGAACTCAGATCCTCCCATCTCAGCCTCCCAGTACTGGAATTACAAACGTGCACTGCCATGCCTGACCCATTTGTACTTCTTTTGAGAATTTTCTTTTATTTATTTATTTATTTATTTATTTATTTATTTATTTATTTATTTATTTTTGCGGTACTAGAGATTGAACTCAGGGGTATTCTACCTCCGAGCTATACCCAGCCCTATTTTTTATTCTTTATTTTGAAACCGGGTCTCACTAAATTGTGCAGTGCCTCACTAGGTAGCTGAGGCTGGCCGCGAACCCGGATCCTCCGGTCTCAGCCTCCCGAATGCTGGGATTACAAGCGTGCGCCACCATGCCCGGCTTATTTATTTATTTTTAATTGGTGCATTGTAATCATACATATTTGTTAGATACAAGCTGAGAAAGGCATACATGCACACATTTCTCATTTAACCCTTCTCTAATTCCCACCCCACCTCCTCCTCCTCCCTCCTTCTCAAGTTCAGTTTAGTGATTGACTCTGATGTGTTCCTGAAAGTACATCATCCTCATGAGGTGTAGCATTCCACGCAACTGATGTCGCGTCCCATGCCACATGGGGTAGGGCAAAGCGGGCCAGCCGCTTTGCCCGTCGGGGCTGAGCGAGAGGGAGAGTGTCGTGGCCAGGCCCACCACCCTGGGGAGTCGGGAAGCACCCCAAAAAACCAGCACCGGCCGGGAGTCCAGTCAGCGGTCAGGCAGTGCCGCAGAAACTCAACTTTATTGGAACATAAAATAGATTATATGGGCAGCTCAGGTAGGGAGGTGAAGCTGGGGAGAGGGAGCCAATGGGAGCAGATCTCGTCACCAGTAGCTGCGGGAGAGGGAGGTAGGCCTTTCCTTGACCCACCCACCAGCTTCCCTAGGTCAGAGGGGTCAGATTTGACCAAGCAAGGTCAAAGCCTTCCAGTGCCAAATGCCACATGACATGAGCGGTCCCTACAATGAGGGTGTCCCCCCTCCCCCCATCACCTTCTGTTAAATCAAATTCTTTGCTCACCTAAGGATTCTCCTTCTTCATCTGGAGTCCCTCTTATGTCTCATTTTCTCCCTAGCTTCCGCATATTAGGGAGAGCATACGATTTTTTACTTTTTGTGACTGACTAATCTCACTTAACATAATGTTTTCCAGTTCCATCCATTTCCCTGCAAATAACATGATTTTGTTCTTTTTTTTTTTTTTTTCCGGTACTAGGGATTGAACTCAGGGACATTCTACCTCCGAGCTATACCCCTAACCCTATTTTTTATTCTTTATTTTGAAACCAGGTCTCACTAAGTTGTAGAGTGCCTCACTAGGTAGCTGAGGCTGGCCGCGAACCCGGATCCTCCAGTCTCAGCCTCCCGAATGCTGGCATTACAAGCGTGCACCACCACGCCTGGCTTGGATTTTGTTCTTCTTTATGGCTGAGTAAAATTCCATTGTGTACATATCCCATAGTTTTGTTTTGTTTTTGTTTTTGTTTTTTTGTGGTACTGGGGATGGAACACAGGGGCATTCGACCTCCGAGCTATACCCCCAGCCCTGTTTTTTATTCTTTATTTTGAAACAGGGTCTCCCTAAGTTGCAGAGTGCCTCAGTAGGTAGCTGAGGCTAGCCTCGAACCCGGATCCTCTGGTCTCAGCCTCCCAAATGCTGGGATTACAAGCGTGCACCACCACGCCCGGTTTATCCCATAGTTTTGTAATCCATTCATCTGTTGATGGACATCTTGGCTGTTTCTATTGTTTGGCAATTGTAAATTGTGCAGCTATAAACATAGATACGCATGCATTGGTCTGATAGTTTGGTTTCCATTCTTTTGGGTAGATACCCAGAAGTTGTATTGCTGGATCATATGGTAGGTTCATTCCCATTTGTCTGAGGATCCTCCATATTGTTTTCCAAAGTGGAAAGAAGTTCTTCAGTTTAATGCAATCCCATGTATTGATCTTCCTTTGAGTTGCTTCTGCTTTTGGGGTCTTGTTGAGAAAGTTTTTACCTGTGGTTATGTGTTGAAGTGTTGGGCCTATGCCCTCTTCAAGTTGCTGCAAGGTCTCTGGCCTGACTTCCATGTTTTTGATCCACCTTGAGTTGACTCTTGTGCAGGGTGAGAAAGTGGGGTTTATTTCCATTTTCCTGCATATGTTAACCAGTTTTGCCAACACCATTTGTTAAAGAGGTTATCTTTCTTCCAGTGTATGTTTTTGGCTCCTTTGTCAAAAATCAGTTGACAAGCCGG
>PVLC010017610.1:15679-33556 GCA_004027655.1 Graphiurus murinus
TTTTTTTGGTACTAGGGATTGAACCTAGGGGCATTCTACCCTAGAACTACACCCCAAGCCCTATTTTTTTTTTAATTCTTTATTTTGAAACAGGGTCTCACTAAGTTGCAGAGTGCCTCACTAAGCAGCTGAGGCTGGCCAGGAACCCGGATCCTCTGGTCTCAGCCTCCCAAATGCTGGGATTACAAGTGTGTGCCATCACGTCTGGCTGTGGGTCTGTTTCTGAATCTTCTATTCTGCTACATTGGTCTATGTGTCTGTTTTTGTGCCAATACCATGCTGTTTTTATTACTATGGCTTTGTAGTAGAGTTTGAAGTCAGGTATTGTGATACCTCCTGCATGGTTCTTGTTGCTAAGAACCACTTTGGCTATCCTGGGCTTTTTGTTATTCCAAATGAATTTAAGGACTGATTTTTCTATGTCTGTGAGAAATGACCTTGGTAATTTCATGGGTATTGCATTGAATCTGTAGATCACTTTTGGGAGTATGGCCATTTTGATGATGCTGATAAGCTAAGGCTTAAAGTCTAATTTATCTGATATCATGGTTGCTACTCCTGCTTGTCTTCGAGTTCCATTGGCATGGATTACCTTACTCCAGCCCTTCACCTTTAGTTTGTGGGAATCTTTGCTTGTAAGGTGTGTTTCTTGCAGGCAGCATATAGATGGATTCTGGGTTTTAATCCATTTTGCCACCTTGTGCCTTTTTATTGGGGAGTTGAGACATTATATTCAGTGTGATTATTGAGATGATTTTTAATTCCTAACATTTTGAGTTTAGACTTCTGTTTGCGATAGTGTTTGTTCTTCTTTGCTTAGTTGTTTGCTTCCTGGAAATTATTGTTTCTCTGGTTCTGACGTTTACTTGTTTGTTCTTCTTTGTAGTTAATTTCTTTGAGTATTTTCTCTAGTGCTGGTTTGGAAGACATAAATTCTTTCAGTTTCTGTTTGTCATGGAAGATTTTTATATCCCCATCAATTTTGAGAGAGAGATTTGCTGGGTAGGAGAATCTTGGCTACAAGTTGTTTTCTTTCAGAGTTTGGAATATGTTACTCCAGCCCCTCCTGGCTTTCATGACTTGGTTTGGGAGGTCTGGAGTGATTCTAATTGGTTTGCCTCTAAATGTCACTTGGTCTTTTACTTTTGTTGCCTTTAGAATTCTCTCCTTAGCCTCTACATTAGTCAGCTTGATTATTATGTGGCATGGTGAACCTCTTCTTTGGTCTTGTCTAAAGGGGGTTCTATATGTTTCCTGTAACTGTGTGTCAACTTCTCTTTCTATGTTTGGAAAATTCGCTGATATTCTTTTTTTTTTTTTTTTTTTTTTTTTTTTGCGGTACTGGGAACTCAGGGGCATTCTATCTCCAAGCTATACCCCCAGCCCTATTTTTATTCTTTATTTTGAAACAGGGTCTCACTAAGTTGCGGAGGACCTCACTAGGTAGCTGAGGCTGGCCGCGAACCTGGATCCTCCAGTCTCAGCCTCCCAAATGCTTTGATTACAAGCGTGTGCCACCACGCCCGGCTGCTGATATTACTTCTTTGAAAAGGATGTTTATTCCATTAGTTTCAACTTCTAATTCCTCTTCTATGTCTATTATTCTTAGGTTAGCTCATTTAAAGTTGGCCCAGATCTCATTGATGTCCAATTCATAGTCGAATTTTTTTTTCTAGATTATGTACAATGGATTCATTTTTGGAATGATCATCTTCTAAAAGTGATATTCTATTTTTCATGTGGTCTAATCTACTGTTTATAGTTTGTATTGATGCCTTCACTTCTATTATTGCATCTTTCACATTTTTCACTTCCCTCAAGGCTTCTCTATGATTCC
The DNA here is from genome assembly GCA_004027655.1 of Graphiurus murinus. Classification (NCBI taxonomy): domain Eukaryota; kingdom Metazoa; phylum Chordata; class Mammalia; order Rodentia; family Gliridae; genus Graphiurus; species Graphiurus murinus. The sequence goes on from PVLC010017610.1 coordinate 17,517, forward strand.
TGCTCAGGGTGGGGATTGAACTCAGGGGCATTCTACCTCGGAGCTACACCCCCGGCCCTATTTTTTATTCTTTATTTTGAATCCGGGTCTCACTAAGGTGTGGAGTGCCTCACTAGGTAGCTGAGACTGACCTCGAACCCGGATCCTCCGGTCTCAGCCTCCCAAATGCTGGGATTACAAGCGTGCGCCACCACGCCCGGCTCAGATTCTTTGTTTATTTATTCCTTTATTTCTTTCCAGCTCTCTCTGCATTCTTTCTGGAAGTTTTGTATCATTTCTACTATTAAAGATCTGAATTGTTATTCTGGTAATCTCTGCCATTCAGTGTTGTTGAGTTTTGTTATTGTGGGATTGTGTTGACTTATTGTTTCTTTGCTATTTTTCCTTCCCATCGTTTCCCTGTTCTTAAATTTATATCTTTGCTGCTCTTGCACGCTTTCTCTGAATTTATAGGTTTCTTATTTTTATTTTCTCTCTGTGAATGGTATCTTGTACTGAGTTGCAATTACTCTGGGACTTCTTCTGCCCATTCTATGTTGCATCCTACGCAATACGGGGTAGACCAAGTGGACCAGTCACCTTCGCCTGCCGGAGGCCGAGCGAAAAGGAGAGTGTTGACAGCCGGGCCCACCACCCCAGGGAGTCAAGATAACCCCCCAAGAAACCGCACCAAGCCAGGAGTCTAGTCAGCCATCAGGCACTGCAGGATCTCAGCTTTATTGGAACAAGCAAGAGTTTATATAGGAATGCCAGATAAGGAGGTGAAGCTGGGGCGGGAGCCAATGGGAGCAGATCTCTTCACCAGATGCTGGGGGGTGGGGGGCTAGGTGGTAAAACATTAAGGCTGCTGCAGCCGTTTCTTGACCCACCGGTTTTCCTAGGGCGGAGGGGTCATATTTGACCAAAAAACGTCAGAGCCTGTGAGAGCAAAATGCCACATGACATCCCCTATACTCTATTGGTACCTTTGGTGGGTTTCAAGTGTTGAATTCTAGGGTCTAGCAAAAGCTAACAAAGCAACCAATCTTCCAAACAAACATAGATAAATCAAAGCAATGCAAAATGAAAACAGAGTAAATACAAAGCAAAACAAAACAAAAAACCCAAACAACAACAAGAAACAAAATTAAAAAACCTTGCAAGATTGTAAGAACAGACCTGATTTGGCCTCTGCAGACCTTTTGGGCAGATCCCTGCTGCTGTGGGTGGCTGGCAAAATGGCAGCTGCCACTGCCTTGGATGTGCCGGCTCCTTTGTTCTCCCTGGTCTGCTTTCTGGGTTTTGATCAGCTGCTTTTGTTGCTCCATTCACTTTTCTGCTGTCTTGCTTTTCTTTCCCTCCATCAAGAAGCTGCTTTGGCTGCAGTTTTCATTCAAGCTCTGCAGTGCAGTTGATCGCTGCTCTGGCTCTGGAGGGAGAGGTGAGCTGGGGTGGCCCCGTGCAGGCTTAAGCTGGTCACTGTCGAAGGTGCCATGATATGCTGCCTGGTTAGGATGTGGAGTTCTGGAGTCGCTCACTCACCTCTGGTTGCTGGAAATGCAGAAGGTCGGTATATATCTCAGTGTTAATAGACCCCACGCCGGGCAGCTGGCACAATGGTGGCCGCCACTCCGCGGCGTGGCGCCGCTGCCTCGCAGATGGGCTCCTTTGCTCTTCCTGGTTGGCTTTCTGGGTTCTGTTCAACTGTACTTCAGTTTTCATAGCTTTGTTCACTTTTTTGTTGTTGTTGTTGTTGTTGTTGTTTTTTCTTCTGTCAAGAAGCTGCTTTTATGGCAGAGTTGAGTCGAGCTCACAGTGCCTGATGAGAGGTATTTCCCTCCGATGCCATCTTCCCAGAAGTCCACTTATTCCTTTTGAGAATTTTCTATTCAGGTCATTTGCCAATATTTTTATCAGCTTACTTTTTGTTGTTGTTGTTAAGGTTTGTGAGTTCTTTACATGTTCTGCATATCAATCCTCTATCAAATTAGTAGCTTGTGGGGAAAGATCCCCAGAGAGAAGGTGGTAGCCCTGCCCAACGGAAAGGAAAAAAATGCATCAAAGATGGCGCAGAGGGGAAGTGGAGAGGGTGGAGGCCTAAGACTGTTTACCAGAGACCAGGATTGGATGAGGGATGTCTCCTCAGTGTGATCAAGACATTGATAGGTCCCTGGTAGTGTGATCAGTGTGTAAAGAGGCATGACCAAGATGACCTTTACACTGATTGACCCTGCAAGGAGACACTCCTCTCACTCTCTCTATATAACTCTTTGCCCCTCATGTAATAAACGAATGAGTCCTCTGATGCTCAGTCCCTGCTGTGTGTTCATTTCGGCACGACCTTCCTTTTCCGAGGGGAACCCCCTTTTCAGAGTAGACACTCCAGGGAGATCGGGGTAGGGGCCCCCTTTGTCGGGAGGACCCCACAGTAGCTGATTTTTCTCTCATTCTGAGGTTGTCTCTTCACCAATAATAAACACACCAAGAAAGAAATTCCATTCAACAAAAATATATACATACAATACCTAGGAATAAACCTAACTAAGGATCTGAAAGACCTCTACAATGAAAATCATTACAAGACACTGAAGAAAGATACTGAAGAAGACACTGGAATGTTCATGGGAGATCTTTCTGGTCATACTACCCAAAGCGATCTACAAATTCAATACAATCTCCATCAAAATACCAATGACATTCTTCACAGAACTAGACAAAGGAGTCCTAAAGTTCATATAGAGGCCCAAAAGACCCTGAATAAACAAAGTAATCCTGAGCAAAAAGACGCAATGCTGGAGGTTTTTCAAAACATATTACAGAGCCACAACAACAACAAGAAGTATGTAGACCAATGGAACAGAATAGAGGACACAAAAATAAATCCACATATCTTCAGCCAACTTGCTCTTGACAAAGGTGCCAAAAATCATACATTGGAGAAAGGACAGCCTCTTCAGCAAATGGTGCTGGGGAAAACTGGATATCCATATGTAGAAGACTAAAACTACATCTCTTATCTCTTACCCTATTCAAAATATAAACTCAAAATGGATCAAAGACTTTAATATAAGACTTGAAACTTTGGAACTAACTAAAGGAAAACATCAGAGAAACACTTCTTGATGCTGGCACAGGCAATGATTTCCTGAATAGGACTCCAAGAGCTAGGAAACAGAAACACGAATTGACAAGTGGGATTATATCAAGTTAAAAAGCTTGAGCACAGCAAAGCAACAATTAGCAGGGTGAAGAGAAAACCTACAGAATGAGAGAAAATCTCATTGGGGAGGGAGCCGGGGGGAAGCTCACCAAGTGCTGTGCGCATGTATGTTACAATCACTCTGAACTACATTATGATGTGAGACCACAATGCACTGATCAAAGTGTATTAACAAAAAGAAAAAGAAAAAAGGAAGTGCTATACATTAAAAAATAGATAAAAGGTAAAAGAAAACTTTTGGTGAAGTCTCTTGGATATTTAGATTTTCTATCCACAAATTCATATCAGAAACAGAAATAATTTGACTTTTTCCTTTCCCATTTGCATGCCTCATATTTCTTTCTCTTGCCTAATTCCTCTGGCTAAAACTTATAGTTTATAGTGTAATATTGAATAAGCCAAGCTCGCTCTTAAATAACACTATACCACTTCCCAAGTAGTATAATTACCTAATCATAACAAAATATTCCAAATTCATCCCACCCATTTCTTGTACCATTGCTATCATTCATTTTACTTACACATAAGCATATGTAAACAATATATACAAAAATATATTTATATATAATCTAGTACATTGTTGCAATTATTATTTTGAACAAATTATCTGTTACATCAATTAAGAATGCTTTAGTAAGCTGGGTGTGGTGGTACATGCTTGTAATGCCAGTACTTGGGAGGCTGAGACAGGAGAATCCAGGTTCACAGCCAGCCTCAGCTACTTAGTAAGGCCCTGTGCAACTTAGCAAGACCTTGTTTCAAAATAAAGAATAAAAAATAGGACTGGGGATGTAGCTGGGAGGTAGAATACCCCTGGGTTCAATCCCCAGTACCAAAAAAAAAAGAAAAAAGAAAAAAAAAAAAGAAAGAGAGAGATTCTGTTTCACTTTCACTTTATTCTCTGTATTTCCAAGTTTCTGATTATGTTATTTTCCTTTAACATTTCTTGCAAGGTGGGTCTACCGACAACAAAGTCTCTCAATTATTTCTTCCCTCTTTTTTTTTTTTTTTTTTTTTTTTGTTCTAAGCTTTACCCCTAGTCCACCTCTCCCCCTTTTTTTTTTTTTTTTGCAGTACTGGGGATTGAACTCAGAGGCATTCTACCTCTGAGCTGTACCCCCAGCCCTATTTTTTATTCTTTATTTTGAAATCGAGTCTCACTAAGTTGTGGAGTCCCTCACTAGGTAGCTGAGGCTGGCTGCGAACCCGGATCCTCCGGTCTCAACCTCCCGAATGCTGGGATTACAAGCGTGCGCCACCACGCCTGGCTTCTCCCCTTTTTTAAAACTGGTTTTAAAACTGAGTCTTGCTAGGTTGCTGAGAGTCTCACTAAGTTGCTGAGGCTGGTCTTGAAACTGTGATCCTCCTCTCTCAGCCTCCCAAGTACTGGGATTATAGGCATGTGCAGGAAGCCTGGTTTCTCCCTCACTTTTGAAGGATAATTTTGGAGAGTACAGAATTGTAGGTTGGCATAGAGTTTTTCTCCCCTCTCAATTCATTAAGTATTTCACTCTACTCTTTTCTGAGGAAAAGTAATTTGTAATTCTGTCTCTCCCCCTGGCTTCTTTCAGGATTTTTTCTTTATCTTTGATTTTGCTGAAGTTTGAGTATGATATGCTTAGGTGTTGTTTGGGGGGTATTTATCCTGCTTAGTGTTCTCTGAGCTTCCTAGATCTGTGTGTTAGAAACAGATCTTAGGGAAGCTGCAAATAAAACTCATGAAACCAAAAGTAACTTGGCAGGCAGTTTACTCCTGTGCAGAAGAAGCAAGCACACTGGGCAGGCAGCAGTCCACCCAGCCTCTTATTTCTTAATGTGAAGGCCACTAGCCTGTTCCCCATTGGCTGGAGTGTGGCTTTTATAATCCGGTCTGGTTGACTAGTTTTGTTTTTTGTTTTTGTTTTTGTACTGGGGATGAAACCCAGGGGCATTCTACTTCCAAGCTGCACCCTCAATCCTATTTTTTATTCTTTATTTTGAAACAGAGTCTCACTAAGTTGTGGAGTGCCTCACTAAGTAGCTGAAGCTGGCCTCAAACCCAGATTCTCGGGTCTCAGCCTCCCAAGTACTGGAATTACAAGCCTGCACCACCACGCCCGGCCTGGTTGGCTAGTTTTTACTGGGCAGGTTTTACAAAAGGAGAACCTAAAAAAAAAAAAAAAAAAACTAGGAAAAAAAAAAGGAAGCTGGGTGTGGTGGTGCACGCTTGTAATCCCAGCATTTGGGAGGCTGAGACCGGAGGATCCGGGTTCTCGGCCAGCCTCAGCTACCTTGTGAGGCACTCCGCAACTTAGTGAGACTCGGTTTCAAAATAAAGAATAAAAAATAGGGCTGGGGGTGTAGCTCGGAGGTAGAATGCCCCTGAGTTCAATCCCCAGTACCGGAAAAAAAAAAAAAAGGAGAACCCTGTAGCCAGAACATAAGGGACACATGTATAGAAGTTATTAAATGGATACCGAGCTTGTAACTTTGTTAGAAAAGATTGTTTTCCTTTCTTACATGTAGTTTGGTTAGAAAGATTGTTTTCCTTTGTTGTATGTGGTTTGGTGTTTGACATTAATTTTGAGAAAGTCTCTGTCATTATTACCCCAAGTATTAGTTTTGTTTTTCTTCATTAGTCTTAGTTTTGTTTTTCTTCATTAGTCTTTGTTTGGTACTAGGGGTTGAGCCCAGGGACATTCTATCTCTGAGCTACACCCCCAGCTCTCCTTTAACTTTTTATTTTGAAACAGGGTCTTGCTAAATTACTGAAGTTCTGTCTAAATTGCTGAAGCTGACCTCAAACCTGTGATCCTCCTGTCTTAGCCTCCCAAGAACTGGGATTACAGGTGTGCACCGCTGTGCCTGCTTCTCTCTCTCTCTCTTTTTTTTTTTCTTGTACTCTTATTACATATATGTTACACCTTTTGTAATTGCCTCACAGTTCTTGGACGTCTTAGGGTGTTTTTGTTTTGTTTTATATCTTTTTCCTCTTTGATTTTCAGTTTTTGAAGTTTCTATATTATTTTGGAAGTTTCTATTCCTCAAACTCAGATATTCTTTTCTCAGACATGTCTAGTCTATTTGTGAGACCATGAAAGATGTTCATACTTCTGTTACAGTTGGTTTTTTGTTTGTTTGTTTGTTTGTTTGTTGTTTTGTTTTGTTGCAGAACTGGGGATTGAACCCAGAGACATTCTAGCTCTGAGCTACACCACCAGCCCTTTTTTTTTTCTTTTTTTCTTTTTTTTTTTTTTTTTTTTTTTTTTTTTTTTTTTTTTTTTTTTTTTTTTTTTTTTTTTTTTTTTTTTTTTTTTTTTTTTTTTTTTTTTTTTGCGGTATTAGAGATTGAACCCAGAGGCATTCTACCTCTGAGCTACACTCTCAGCCCTAGTTTTTATTCTTTATTTTGAAACAGGGCCTCACTAAATAGCTGAGGCTGACTTCGAACCCAGATCTCCACCTGTCTCAGCCTCCCAAGTACTGGGATTACAAGCATGCACCACCACGCCTTGCTCTGTTACAGCTTTTGATTTCTTTTATTTCTTTTTTATTCTCTCTTAGAATCTCCATCTCCCTGCTTACATTATCCACCTTTCTTGTATGTTGTCCACTTTTTCTTTTTTTCTTTTTTTTTTTTTTTGCGGTACTGGGGGTTGAACTCAGGGGCATTCTACCTCCGAGCTACACCCTCAGCCCTATTTTTTATTCTTTATTTTGAAACCGAGTCTCACTAAGTTGTGGAGTGCCTCACTAGGTAGCTGAGGCTGGCTGCGAACCCAGATCCTCAGGTCTCAGCCTCCCGAATGCTGGGATTACAAGCGTGCGCCACCACGCCCGGCTTCCACTTTTTCCATTAAAGCTGCTAGTATAATTTTTTAAAATTCCTAGTCTGATGAGTATTCTCTCTTGTCTGACACAATTTGACGTTGGTTTTGATGTTTATTCATTCTCTTCAAATTGTATCCTTTGCCCTTCAGTATGCCTTATAGTTTTTTGCACTGAGTAAAAGAACTGCAGTAAATAGGTCTTTTGTAATGTAGAGATGAGGTGGGAGGTGTTGGGATAAGGCCGAAGCTCTAGAGTTTCTTGCTGGGTCTGTCTTTTCATGTTCCTGTGCCCCGGGGCTGTAAACTCTTCATGCTTTTCTTACTTTTCCCCCTTTTACTGAGAAAGGATAGCTAGAGGCGCTGGGGTTGGTCATTTTCCTTCCGCAGCAGATTGAGTTCTGCAAAGTAGTCTCTCCTAAGGGCAGACCCACCCAAGAAGAACTGAAGCTGTGACCGGTTTCAAAATGGCCACTTTCCCCACCTCCAGGGAGAAGCCTAAGGCGATTTTGGTCTTTCACTGTGAAAACTGGGTGAAGCTCCAGCAAGTTAAACTCAGAAATGTGGGAGCAAGCCAGGCGTGGTGGCGCACGCTTGTAATTCCAGCATTCGGGAGGCTGAGACCGGAGGATCGAGGTTCACGGCCAGCCTCAGCTACCTAGTGAGGCACTCCACAACTTAGTGAGACCCGGTTTCAAAATAAAAAATAAAAAATAGGGCTCGGGGTGTAGCTCGGAGGTAGAATGTCCCTGAGTAGTTCAATCTCCAGTACCGCAAAAAAAAAAAAAAAAAAAACAGAAAGAAAGAAAGAAATGTGGTGGTGGTGCACATTTGTAGTCCCAGCATTCGGGAGGCTGAGACCAGAGAATCCAGGTTCAAGGACAACCTCAGCTACCAAGTGAGGCACTCTGCAACTTAGTGAGACCCTGTTTCAAAATAAAGAATAAAAATAGGGCTGGGGGTATAGCTCAGAGGTAGAATGCCCCCGACTTCAATCCCCAGTAACACACACACAAAAAAAGAGAGAAATGTGGGAGCCTCCTGATGAAAAGATCCCCGGGAGGGTTTTGTTTTTGTTTTGGCACTGGAGACTGAAAACAGGGGCATTCTACCTCAGAGCTATACCTCCAGCCTTTTTTATTTTTTGTTTGGAAACAGGGTCTCCTTGGTTGCTGAGAGTCTCACTAAATTGTTGTGGCTCTCCTTGAACCTGTCTGTGGTCATCCTCCTGTCTCAGCCTTCCAAGTACTGAGATTACAGACATGCCCAGCTTCCCCTGGGGTTTTTACCTAGGAGAACTGTCTACACTGAGTTTTCAGAAAATTCATCATTTAGCTGGGTGTGGTGGCACACTCTTGTAATCTCAGTACTTGGGAGGCTGAGACCGGAGGATACAAATTTGCCACCAGCCTCAGCTACTTAGTGAGGCCCTCCGCAACTTAGTGAGACCCTGTTTCAAAATAAAGAATAAAAACTAGGGCTGGGGTCTGGCATAGTGCAACATACTTGTAATACCAGCATTTGGGAGGCTGAAACTGGAGGATCCAGGTTCGCAGCCAGCCTCAGCTACCTAGTAAGGCACTCTGCAACTTAGTGAGACCCTGTTTTAAAATAAAGAATAAAAAATAGGGCTGGGAGTATAGCTTGGAGGTAGAATGCCCCTGAGTTCAATCCCCAGTACTGCAAAAACAAACAAACAAACAAAAAACTAGGGCTGGGGGTGTAGCTCAGAGGTAGAATGCCCCTGGGTTCAATCCACTGTGCCGCAAGAAAAAAAAAAATTCATCATTTATATTTTAGGTTATCCTACTTGGGCACTGGTTACTGGAGAGGGCCCTGCTTGTGGGTACCTGCTCCGGTGAGTTGTGAGTTTCTGTATCCACTGTCTCTCCAGCTTGAGGAGCAGCAGTTTGACTTCACATCTCTGCTGATCTAAGAAGTCATTGATGTTTTGGTTTGTTCAGGTGTGTGCGTGTGTGTTCGTGTATGTGTGTGTGTGTTACTGGGGATTGAGCCCAGTGGCCTTCTACCTCTGAGCTACACCCCCATTTTATTTTTATTTTTGAAATAGGATGTCGCTACGTTGATGACAGTCTCACTATTTGCTGTACTTGGACCTGTGATCCTCTGGGTCTTAGCCTCCCAACTACTAGAATTGCAGGCATACACCACTACAGCCAGCTTCTATTTTTTTTTATTTATTTATTTATTTATTTATTTATTTATTTATTTATTTATTTATTTGCAGTACTGGGGATTGAAGCCACATGTATTCTACCTCTGAGCTATACCCCCAGCCCTATTTTTTATTCTTTACTTTGAAACAGGGTCTCACTAAGTTGCGGAGTGCCTCACTAGGTAGCTGAGGCTGGCTGAGAAACCGGATCCTCCGGTCTCAGCCTCTATTGTTTTATTTTGAAACAGGGTCTCACTAAGTTGCAAAGGACCTCACTAACTAGCTGAGGCTGGCCGCGAACCCTAGATCCTCCCATCTTAGCCTTCCTAGTACTGGGATTACAAGCGTGCACCACCACACCCGGCTTATTTTTTATTTTGAAATGGGGTCTCACTAAGTAGCTAAAACTGGCTGTAAACCTGTGATCCTCGTCTCAGCCTCCCAAGTACTGGGAATGACAAGCATGCACCACCACGCCCATCTGATTCTTTATTTTGAAACAGGGTCTCACTAAGGTGTGGAAAGCCTCACTAAGTTGCTGAGGATGGCTGTGAACCTGTGATCCTCTTGTCTTAGCCTCCCAAGAACTGGGATTACAGGCATATACCACCATGCCTGGCTTGGTTCAGTTCTTCACACACCATTAGAACCAAAAGTTGCAGGTGTGATTTTTACTTTTACACATTTGGATAGGCAATAAGTACTCCATTGTTTAGCATGTATTTCTTTTTTTTTTTTTTTTCAGGTACTAGGGATTGAACCCAGGGGCATTCTACCTCCGAGGTATACCCCTAGCCCTAGTTTTTATTCTTTATTTTGAAACAGGGTCTCACTAAGTTGCAGAGTGCCTCACTAGGTAGCTGAAGCTGGACGAGAACCTGGATCCTCTGGTCTCAGCCTCCCAAATGCTGGGATTACAAGCGTGCGGCACCACACCCAGCTAGGGAAGCCATTTTCTTAGGGTGATTTTCAGCTTCACCTCTGCTGTCTGACACTAAGAACCAACCCAAAGAGGGTCCCACCTGGACTCCATGCCTTCAGTCACCTCTCTGAGACATTGCTTGGCTGGATCCAGCAGCTACCAGGGCCAGCCTCTGCCTGGCCCCTTCTCTATCCTCCTGTTTCTCTCTGGGAACTGCAGGGTGTCTTCCTCCATATCCTCCTCCTGGGGCCTCTAGGAATAGGGGTGGGGTTGCCTTCAACCTTTCCTTCCCAGGTTTGCTCACTGCTCTTCCTACTTCTTGAAAAAGAGTGGCACTAGCCAGGCACAGTGACACAGGCCTGTGATCCCAGTATTTGGGAGACTAAGACATGAGGATCACAGGTTTGAGGCCAGCCTTGGCAATTTAGTGAGGCCCTCAAAACTTAGGTAGTGTAGGGCATTGATAATGTAGGGTGTTGATGTAACGGCCCCTCCCTTCCTGAAACAGGACAGCCCCCTCCCATCCAGAAACAAACTCACCCTAGCCCTGGCAACAGGGCTCCACCGATCCTCATGCCTTCTCTGTGTTACCTTTCCAGAGTGTGTGAAAAGTTTCCCTGCCTCTGTACACCCCCTATAAAAGGCTGAACTAAGACAAAGTCAGGGTTCACAGCCATGATACCACTGTGTTGGATGAGGCTCCAACCCTAACTTAAGTTAGCAATAAATCCCCTTCTTGCTGTTGCAGTACTCTGTGTGCAGTGATTGTCTCTTGGAAGGGCACCCCCAGATTTGTGCATAACAGTAGAACCTGTTTCAAAATAAAATATAGGACTGGGGGTTTAGCTCAGAGATAAAATACCCCTGAGCTCAATCCCCAGTAACAAAAAATGAATAAATAGAGCCAGAATGGCACTGTTGTGGATCAGCACAATAACTTTTGCGGGTTCTTGGCTTCCGTGGTGAAAAGAATTTCAACATGTGTCAGTCAGGGACAAAGGCAGGAGTTTTATTTAGGAAAGTGAGGGACTTGAGGGAGAAGGCACACCATCTCAAGATGGGGAAGATTGGGCAAGAGAGTCTTTGCAAGCCTTTGCAGTTCTTTTATAGAACCCCCAAGAGGGTGTGGGCACAGCAGAGGTCTGGACCTCCACTTTCTCAGGTTTCTCAGCATGGATGGGTGGTGACTGGCTGAGGTCTGACCTTTGTCCTCCTCTTGGATCCTTTGTTTACTAAGCATCTCAGGAATCTCAGCTGGGGAGGACCCTTTGAGATTAAGGGTGTAAGATTAAGACCAGACACACCCTATAAACTGGAGTTAGAGATTATGAACTTTCCAGATTTTAAAACTATATTTTCTCTTTCCTTCCCAATCTATCCCTTTCTACCTAAATTTTTTATTTCTTTTATTCTACCTCATCAGCACTACTTTCTATGATTGAGTACAACCCTCACTTTCAGGTTTTGGTCCTTCAGAATGCCCCGTCTGCACCAACAGCAGCTCCAGGGTGGACAATGACAGCTCATCGAGGCAGCAAAGGGCCCTTCTTCTCTGAGACATCCCTATTCTCTGTAAGATTGTCTCCAGGCCTCCTCCAGGTAGGATGGGGTGGGGGCAGTACACTCCCTTCCCCTCCCGCAGAGGAGAGTGGAATCATGTCAACCACAACACACTCAGGCCGAGAAACCCGTGGCTCCTTCCCCGGTGACCTCTTCCAGGAAGGACAGTTGGTTGGGGGTTGAGAATCTGGGGATGGTTCTGTAGGGTGTTGACAGCCCCCTCCTTTCCCGAAATAGGACAGCCCTCTCCCTTCCTGAAACAGGACAGCCCTTTCCCTTCCGGAACAGCCCCCTCCCTTCCGGTAACAGGGCTCACCAATCCCCGTGCCTTCTCTGTGTTACCTTTCCCACATGCATGAAAAGTTTCCCCACCTTTGTACACCTCTATATAAGACTGAAGAAACCCAGGTTCTGGGTTCCTCGGCCATACTTAGGGGGAACCCTAATCCGGGTTAGACTCAACCCTGACCCGGATTAGTAATAAAATCTCCTTCTTGTTTATTACAGTACTCTGTGTGACGTGTACGTTCTTTGGTGGGGCACCCTGGATTTGTGCTTAACAGTTCACTGGCTGGTCTGTAAGCCCAGGTGTGTTTGTCAGCTCCTTGTTGCTATGACCAAAATACCCGACAAGAGCACCTTAGAGGAGGAAAAGCTTATTGTGGTTCATTGTTTCAGAGGATTTAGTCCACGGTCAGCTGGCACCAAGACAGAAACATCACGGCGGAAGGGCGTGTCCAAGGAAAGCTGCTCCACTCCTGGCAACTGGAAAGAAGAGAGAGAAGAGCTGGGAGAAGATAAACACTTCCAGGGCCCACCCACAGCTGCCTGCTTCCTCCACTAGTCCACCCGCTATCAGTGGATTAATCCATCAAATGATGACCCCACTGATGAGGTCAGAACCCCCATGACTCAGTTCTGACATCATCCTCGGAACCTTGCTGCACTGGGACCACGAGCCGAGACATTCTGGATCCAAACCAGAACACACAGAAGGGGCAGCTGACAACTGGGTTCTTGTGAACCTTCTCTGGCCTGGGATGTATTCAGCTCTTGTTTTCAGCTCTTGGTCACAATGACATGACGAGAAGTCTCTCTGGACCTGCTCTGAAAGTCTGGAAGTGGCTGGTGTGCTTCTCTGCCTTCTTTATTCTTTTATTTTGAAACCAAGTCTCACTAAGTTGCGGAGTGCCTCACTAGGTAGCTGAGGCTGGCCGCGAACCCAGATCCTCCGGTCTCAGCCTCCCAAATGCTGGGATTACAAGCATGCACCACCATGCCCGGCCTCTCTGCCTTCTTGGTAAGGGCCCATTGGAGTTACTCCTCTTGCCTGAAGCACTGTTATTCTCTAAGCCGTCTGTGTTCTCTCCTCTACAGAGGTCAAGAGAAAGAAGAAAATGGGAATGGAGAACTTAGTATAATCATTTTTACATGCTTTGCCACATTTAAACTTCTCTGTAATTCAGATGAAGCAACTGAGGCTAATAATTTGCCCATTTTCCTTTTTTTCCTTGGTGGGAAGCAGGTGGGGCATTCTAATTCCAATCTACACTCTCCTGCCCTATTTTATTTAATTAACTAATTTACTTATATTTATTTATTTACTTTTTGAGGTACTGGGGATTGAACCCAGGGGCATTCTATCTCCGAGCTACACCCCCAGCCCTATTTTTTATTCTTTATTTTGAAACAGGGTCTCACTACGTTGCAGAGGACTTCACTAAGTAGCCAAGGCTGTCCTCCAACCTGCAATCCTCCTGTCTCAGCCTCCCAAGTAGTGGGATTACCAACATGAACAACCATGCCCAGTATATTTTTTATTTTGAAACAGAATCTCACTAATCTGCTGAGGGCCTAAGTTGCTAAGGCTGGCCACAACCTGTCATCCTCCTGTCTCTGCCTCCCAAGTCCTGGGGTTACAGGCAAACACCACCATGCCCTGCCTTGCCTGTGTTTTTTAATACCAGGCTATATCTGAAACCTCTTTTCTTTCTTTCTTTTTTTTTTTTTTGTGTGGTACTGGGGATTGAACCCAGAGGCATTCTACCTCCGAGCTACACCCCCAGTCCTATTTTTTATTCTTTATTTTGAAACAGGGTCTCACTAAGTTGCGGAGTGCCTCACTAGGTAGCTGAGGCTGGCCGCGAACCCAGATCCTCTGGTCTCAGCCTCCCGAATGCTGGGATTACAAGCGTGAGCCACCACGCCCAGCCTTCCCAGTCCTATTTTGTATTCTTTATTTTGAAACAGGGTCTCACTAAGTTGCGGAGTGCCTCGCTAGGTAGCTGAGGCTGGCCGCGAACACAGATCCTCTCGTCTCAGCCTCCCAAGCGCTGGGATTACAAGCGTGCACCACCACACCTGGCTGAAACTTCTTTTCTTCTAGCATATTCCAGCCTCCTCCTATGAGAATGAATCCAGAGACCCAGACAGAGCCAGGGAGAATGGGACTTAATCATGTGTGTTTCTTATAATATCGGCTCACATTGCTACTAAACTTCAGTGTTGTTTTCAAACATTATCTCTGTGTATCTCATAGTCCTAACAAAATTGTTATTCCTCTGAAATCAGGAACATTTAGATCTTTTGTTCCCCCATGTAGTAGTTACAGAAGTGCCTTAGGAACATATGTGAAAGCTTTACAATATTTGTTGAATAAAGAAATGCGTGAATAGGAAACAAAAATATTGTATATAAATACGCTGGCCCCTGTGACTTGATCATAATACTGGCACGATTAGAATAGAAAGCATTCAATAGACGTTTGTATAGAGTCTTATGTACCCAGTGGGTTTATGTCAACAGTGAGCTTCCCAGAGGACATGGGTATAGATTTCACTGAACAATAGGACTTGAAGGTTAAGATATAGGCTCAAACCAGGTGGTTTTTATCAGAAGCAAAATCAAATATTATTTTCAAATCATCTCCAGCCCAGCCTGTTTCTTCCCGACATGTTCAATTGAAACTATTAGTTGTATACACACAGGCGAGTTATGATTCTGGAAGCATGTATTCAAGTCTGGCGGCCACTCAGTTATTTCAAATTTGCACTCATGAAGGATGATTATAAAATGAATGCTATTTGTGTATGACTTACAGAATCTGTTTTGTTGTTTTACAACACATCATATTTTCAAAAGGTTTTTTTTTTTAAACTTGAAGCAATGGCAGGGGATCAATATTCAATCAGTTTGTGCAGAATATGATGAAGATTTGAGATCACTAAGGTCTGGAATAGTTTGATGACAAGAAAAAGTCAATAAATCCCATTTATTCATTCAACAAACACCTATTGTATACTTACTGGGCATGAGGCACTGAAATATAAAGAAAATAGATATGGTTCCTTCCATCAAAATGCTGCAGCTGCTGGGAACTCCAAGGCGTTAACAGCCAGTTTCAATGTCATGGGCTAAGTGCTTTTGTAGGGGTAAGCTGGGCTGTCATAGGAATTCTCAGTGTGGAACCTAACCCAGACTCTGGGGCGTCAGAAAGGGCTGCCTTAAGGCTGATGGATGAGGCGGTTTCAAGGATTCGTGACTGGCTGGAGGAAGGAGAGGAAGTATTCTTGAGGCAGGAGAGGAAGACGTAGGGACAGGAGACAGGTACGAAGGATGATGATAACCTTTTTTTTTTTTTTTTCCCTCCTGGAAGCTCAATGGAGCAATAGGGGAAATTATAAAAGAAGAATGAGGACAAAGCCAAGAAATTAAGAGGCTTGTACTTCCAGTAGAGCCATCTTGCTGGCAATAGTCTTCCCAGTCTCTTGTGTCCTTTTGCAGCATAACTAGCCTCTTCAAGGGCTGGGAAGGCAGGACCCAGGAGCTCGTTGACCCGAAGCCAGTGAGAGACTGGTCAGGCCCCAGGGCTGTGGTCTGCTCTGTGGAGTCCTAATTGCTGGCCAAGGTGGAATCCTCCAGAGGGTCAGGATTAGAGCCCTTCAGACAAGCAGAGAGGCACGTTACAAAGTTTCCACGGGGACATGAATGAGTTCTAAAAAACAGTGAGCTGGGCATGGTGGCTCATGCCTCCAATTCCAGAATTTAGGAGGCTGATACAGAAGGATCACAGGTTCGAGGCCAGCCTCAGAAACTTAGTGAGGATCCCAGCAACTTAGAGAGACCCTGTTTCAAAATAAAAAATAAAATAAAGTAAGATGTAGCTCAAAAGTAGAATGTAGCCGGGCGTGGTGGCGCACGCTTGTAATCCCAGCATTCGGGAGGCTGAGACCGGAGGATCTGGGTTCGCGGCCAGCCTCAGCTACCTAGTGAGGCACTCCACAACTTAGTGAGACTCGGTTTCAAAATAAAGAATAAAAAATGGGGCTGGGGGTATAGCTCGGAGGTAGAATGCCCCTGAGTTCAATCCCCAGTACC
>PVLC010017611.1:0-33475 GCA_004027655.1 Graphiurus murinus
GGGAGCGAGCACCAGGAAGCCTTGACAGTACAGTTGTGTGTGTGTGTGTGTGTGTGTGTGTGTGTGTGTGTGTGTGTGTGTGTGTGTGTAGGGGAGGGGAATGAAGTAGAGGAGTCAGAATGACAAATTGGCAAAATAGGGAACAGAGAAAAGGGAAGAGAGAACAGAGAAAAGGGAAAAGTCCAGCCTACGGGAAACATTCCTTTGGTGGGGAAGGAAGGAGGAGATAGGGGGTGGGCAGTGTAAGCATTCATTCTTATATTTCTTTTCCTCTCTCTTTCTTCTCTCTGTCAAGGAAACCGTTTGCTCATCTAGTTCGCAAAGCTCCTCTCTGTAGTGCAGACGCTTTGGAAAGTGAAACTATTCTTTGGATTGTCCTTTCAGAGCACGGACATTCATTGGAAAACCAAGATGTGGGAGAAATCCACAAAGAAGAAAAGCTGAATCTGGCTGATTCTGCCTAGGTGTACCAAACAAGAGCTCAGGCAGCCTGGACGACTTGGAATGAGTTTCTCCTGCATTTTGCTTCGATCCCTTTGGACCACCATCCCTTTTGTTGTGCTGCAGCTCTAAGCCTTTGATTTCCCTTGGATCCTACAGCCATGTGCCTTCTTTCACTTTCTTTTCTTCTCTCTCTCTCTCCCTCCCTCTCTCTTCTGGAAGGAATGTAGAAAACTTGAGTAGCAAGGATGTCTTTCATATTATTCTACAGGGATGGAGGGGGTGTGAAATTTCATTTTTGTTCTTCCTTCCTTCCTTTCTTTCTCCCTCTCTCTCCTTCCTTTTCCTTTTTTCTTTCTTTCTCTCTTTCCTCCCTACCTTCCTTCCTTTCCTGGAAGGGGATGGATGGTGGAGAATAGTGGGTTAGGTGTGATTGAAGGAAGATGTTGCAATGTAGAGAGGCCACCAGAACATAGTTGACAAGAACCCTCTAAAAAAGACTTTTGAAAGGCCCCACTGGCAGTTCTACAGTCTTACCTGCTGGGGTGGGGGGGGGGTGGAATGCAGCTTAATGGAGAAGCTAGGGAGTGCCAAGTGTGCAGCCAATGAGTCTAGTTAGCTGGGAATCATGTCTGTCGTTGATACATCCATTCCTGCCCCCCCACCACCACCACACTTGCACCAATCCTGTCACCAATTCATAGGCAGGGGGAAGGGATGGGCTTTCTGGTCTGAAGAGCTAAACTATACCTCAATTTCCCATGGGCTTAAAGTTAGTAGGTAGAGATGGCTTTCCCTTAAACAGTCTTCCAAACCTAATTTTAAAGAAAAGTACAGTTTGCGTATAAATGTTTTACCACTCTAAAATAAAAAGATTTAACACAACAAATTGTTCCTTAAAAATCAGCGATAGGCAATTTACATGAATTTCTCATTTAAAATAATCACACATATGTCCACTGCCCCCCAGTAGCTAAGATTGGAAACAGCAATCAGATACTAAGCAAGCAGGCTGGCAGAATTCTCTAACATTCTACACCCTTAACATTCCGGACCCACCCTGTTCTGTTAGGTTTCAGCTGAGAAGCACACCAACACGGGCAGCCTGAGTTCAGAACCTAAGCAATTCTAGCTCCCTCTCCAGCTGCCCCTCCCCACACCCCAGCACCTTAAGTGTCCAATGTGCAGAGGCGGTGACTTTATCTCCGATCTTATCCAAACCCAGGATTTGATGGAATGAATGGGTAACCAGGAGTCTGCCCTGGGCTTCTCGGGGCTGGTAATGGTCCTCTGCAATGAAGTCTCTTTTCTCTGTTGAACTACAACCCAGTAAATTCTGGACTTTGGTCAGTCCTAAAGGCTACTTCACCCTTTTCCTTTTCTTTATTTCAGGAAAAGAATAGGGAGGGCTCCAAAAGTTAGGGAATGGAGAACCCCGGGGGCCCGGTGTCTTCGGCGTCCTGCTGGGAGCGCCAGTACCATTTGTTTGTCCAGAGGGAGGACAAGAAGCCCTTTCTCCCCAGAGCTCCCCTTTCCCACCTCCCCCTCCTCATTGCCGGGTATTCGAGCTCACTAATCTCTCCAGATCTAAGATTAAATATTCCAATATGGAAGCGAAACGATCTCTCCTACAACAAATAATTAAAATGCTGCATCATTCATTTTCTGAAGAGCTTTGAGTCTTTTATAGATCCTTTTCTAATCTGCTGTCTCCAGGCGAAGCACACAATGGGTTTGTTTAGACATGAAAAAATATATATTTAAAGCTCAAGCCGTTTTCCTTCTCTTACAATGCAATCGAGCGATCCTCTGGGGGAGGGGTCCTTCGCTCCGCCACCTGGCCTATTTGTTGGAGTTATGATTTCCTCCCCAAGAGAAGGGGTCCGAGTATCTTAGCCTACAGTACCCAACCCTCCTTTCGCCGTCGTCTTTATACCTAAACAGATCAGTTAAAAAATGCAACAACCCCCTAGCACCTGTGAACGTATAGAAGACACCGCGGCCAAAGTCTATGTGCTCTCCAGTGCACATCCCACATACGAGAAATACTGATTTCAATTAAGCAAAGTAGGAAAGGATGGCGGCGAGTACCTATGGGTTCAGAGCGCTCACGATCTTCCTGGTTTGCTCAGATGGGCTTCCCAGCGGGAGGGGCAAACTCTCTGGGAGGTTCAATTGTATCCTTCATACTGTAGCCTTGTATCTTCTTCTCTCTCGGCCACCAACTTTCCAAAAGGCTACCAAATCACGACTGAAATCCTTTTAAGCATTTCCACCTTTGAGACTTGCGGGGAAATGGTCGCTGCATACCAATGGCAGAGCCAGCCCCGCGCGCACCTAGCGTGGCGATGCCAGTGACCCGGAGCTGACGATCGATCGGAGCTCCAGATGCCCTCGATGGCAGGCAGGATGCGTGAGTGTCCCGGGACTGGGATCCTTCGGTTTAAAATCTCGGTGCCCTCGATTCAGTGGCGAGCTTCCCTGGTCCGTAGAGCCCGGGCTCGTTTTCTGGGTTTCTCCCTCGCTGGCTCTCTCTTTCTCTCTCCCTCCTCCTGAAAGGTTGCCACTCCGCGCAACCCCTGGCCGAGGCCTCCTTCAGTTCGAGGAGGTGGAAATAGCCCTCGTCTTTCCCGAGTGTCTTTGCTCTTTGCCCTTTGGATGGGTGGGAGTGGGGGGGGGGAGGGAAGTGGCGGAAAGGAGGGAGGAAGGGGAGACTAGATCTCAGATCCCAGCATTGGTCAGACGGCGGGGGGAGGGAGGGGGGGAGAGAAGATACAAATACAACAGTATGGCTGTACACACCAAATTCGACTTGGATTTGGGAAATCTCGGGCGAAGCACGAAGGTGAGGCGATCCAGTCGGCAGAGTCCGCTGACAGCTCTCCATCGAGGCGCCCTCACTTCTCCAGCTGAGGAAGGAAGGGGGGTGGGCCGAGGAGGGGACCTCCGAACGTCTGGGGCCGAGAAGACGCGCGCGGCAGCAGAGGAGACTGCATCTTTTAAGACTGACCTGCTTTAAAAGTGCCACGTTAATGGCCTAGGAAATAACTAAATTCGGATTACACGTTACTTACCAACGTCTGCTCCTAAACTGGGAGCGCCAGGTCGTGTATTGGGAGACAATATAGGAAACGCAGGGCTGGAACCCGAATGCAAATCCATCAGCCGCCCCCAAACCGCACACCGAGGGAGCGGCGCTCGGGAGCCTCCAGATCAGCCCATCGCTGGAGCCTCCGCCAGCTCGTCCCCCCGCACCCCCGGCCCCTCCTCCGCGCCAACTGTGTAAATCAGCCGCCGCAGTCCTCTCGCCGCGCATCGCAGGCAAATCCCTGCTTAGGAAGGCAGGAAGCAAGTGATATTCTTTCCTCTCCTCTCTCCTCTCCTCTCCTCTCCTCTCCTCTCCTCTCCTCTCCACCCCCTCCTTATCGGTCACAATCTGGCGACTCTACAAAGAGAAACCGTGTAAGAAGTCAGCATTCTGTATCTGTGGATGGATTTTAACTTTTGCAAATGAGAGATGGCTGTTTGGAAAATTACAGCCCAATCTGGGGGGGAGGGGGGGTCTGCGATCAAATTAAGAACATCAGAGCTGTGTCGGTGGGCGGTATCACTAAACGCCTCCGAGGAGCCATTCCGAGTAATTTGCAGTAATGCCCAACCTTCATGAAACATAGGTGACAATTTGAAAGTACACATATGTCCTCATCTGTTTACACTTGCCAAGGAGAGAGGGGGATAAAGCTGTGGGGGGTGGGTGGGGGGCATTTGCTGGAGAGACCCTTTAGTGACAGATTAGAATAGGACACTGGAACAATTCTTGCACCTATGTGAAAGTATTATTCCATTGTAGGGCGACCATTACCCCCACTGCAGTCATACTAACGCAGTCACTTAATGCTCTATTCAATCTGCAGTGTAAACCAACGCAGTTCTTTTTAATAGATCCCTTCCATCGGCAACTGTGTTGAAAAAAGGGCAGTGCTCCACTAACTCCCAAGCTAAAGAGGAGATAGGCTGGGGAACCATCTGTGTATCTCTTGCTATTCCTTCCTGAAGTGAATGCAGTAAATTTTCCAAGACAAGTGAAGTTGTGTATCTATTATAATTATAAATCCAAAATGAGTTTAACTCTCTTTTTAAAAGCTTTCAAAGAAACTTTGTTCACCTCTGCAAAGAAACAGTGCTCTCTATTAATTTACATATGGCAACCTTTGAGAGACACTCCTGGAAATATGATTTTATCCTTTATTTTGTGGGGTTTCTATTTATTAAAATTTCTATCACAGTTTGCTCATATTGTAGGCATATCATATCACAGTCTACTACCCATTACAAGAGAGAAGATGATGAAATTAGTCATAGAGAGAAGCAGGGCCTGTGGAAGTTTTAGAAATACACACATACTAAATTCAGTATGGCAACTGGGGCGTTATACGTAAAGTATGAGTTTAGAATAGCATACCCATCATGTTTCAATTTGCTCTTTAAAATACTCAGAGTTCTTTAAGATTATTAAGATTTAAAAGTATCTACAGAGACTTAGAGAGTGATAAAATATCATGATATCAAAATCTATTACTTTTAAATATAAGATTTCAGTTCTGCTCTATGAATTCCACACCTTCTTTCAGTATTTTCTAGAATAATGAAGTCTTCAATGTGGATTTTGCATACATGAAGACACAGGTGTGGAAAGAACATTTGTCATAGGTTTTCTCTCACTGGATCCCCAAGTTGGGTTTGAGAGAGGTATATCCAGAAAAGTTTACCAAAGAAGTTGATCCCCGTAATGAATGGGTCAGATTTAGGATAAACCAAACTGCTTCAGTAGGCTGATGAGTCACAGAAATGTTTCAGGTGGTTACTCAATTTGAGGCAAATCACTCTCTGGTACATCATATTCTATGTGGGCAAGTGCAAAATCACACACATGCCCTTTTAGCCTCCTGGATAGGGATATTAGAATAACCCAAAAAGAAATTGGGTAACACCATTCCTAAAATAGTTGAATCTCTAACTTTTTGGATGTATTTTTACTTTATTTGTTTTTCAATGTTATTTGTTCATGAGAGAATACTGAATATATTAATTTATTTACTCTGAGCAGATGTTGGTATAACCTGAATGTACTAGGGAGCTATAGAAGATTGAATAGCTAAAATGAGTTGTTGACATTAAAAGTGAGTACTTCCAACAGAAATATTTCAGACCAGATAAAAATGTGAGTTGAGTGTGATGTATCTTTAAATCTATGTTGTGACTTTTTAGTGCTTCTGCAAAGGCATTTATTTTCTTGTCCATAGTTTTATGTAATTACACATCATTTACATTGTGAAAAAGAAGAACTTTCATTCTAAAGTGCTTTTTATTGATGATGCATTAACAGATAAAAGAAAAACACAAAAATATGATAAAGGATATAATTTTCTGTTAAAAATGTCTGTTTTGCTGACTGACATATATTTTTAAGTTACAAAGACATATATTTCAAATTGTTTTCTTTTAGCTATTCTGTCATTTTTCAGAAGGAAACAATGGTATTAAAATGACTGCTGTTGGTATATTTTTGTCTAACACATGTCTTACTCTGATGGTTTAAATAAAATCAATCATTAAATGTTTTGAAAGATTTAACATTAATTGAAATAGTGCTAGAGAACTACTGGATACATAATGGAGTATTCACCCAAGAGAGTTTCAAATTCTAAATGTAGTCATCTATGATTATGTACAGCATACCTATGCCTGCAACATATTGTTTTCGCCTATTTTAACTATGCTACGTACATTCATGAAGACTTCCTCCTGTTTTCTTTGTCATTTCTAATAAATTTTAGGTCAACTAACTATACGTTTGATATTCATCAAAAATGTAAATGCATTCTAATTTGATTAACTTTTGATATACTACCAATAAAATGATTGAAAATATAGTTACAACCAATTTTGTAAATGGGAATATAACCTATAAAAATTAAGCAACTGAAAGTAGGATAAAACAGAAATTAGTTTTGTTCTCTGAGGAGTATTAGTACTATTGAAAAAATTCAAAGACTTGAGCAATTCAAACTGAATGCCACATACTCACAGAAACACTTATTTATCTAGAGCTTTTTGTACCCCCATAGATGAAATGATCGTGAAATATTTTATAGTATGTAGAAAAAGTTCCAAAACAATTGATGACTTTTCCTTAAAAGTATCTTGTAAAAAAGTTAATCAGCACAGATTTGTGGGTATAACTCTATGATCATGTTAACGAACACTTTATAAACATGGAGACACAGTTACAATATATTAATTAGACAGACATCTTTTATCCCCTTTCACTAGGCATTTCAGAGTGCTTTATAGGTGTCTACGAAATGAACCCTCAGCTTAATTTTGAAATTAACAAGTATTTTCATTACAAAGGTTAATGGAATTATTTTAGGACAACTAGAGTTAACCTATCCAATGTGAACAAGGCTTTTACATTTTTATTAGTACACTGGAATAAGCATAGAAAGTTATTATATCCTTTTAAAAGGGATTTTCCAAAATTATTTTGCATTAATAAGTTGTCGACAGTAAGAATAAAACTACAAAGAACAAAAAATGATCTTGAAAGATTAAGATGAGGAGAAATAAATCAAATGTGCTTGCCAAAGTAAGTTGATTGATGAGTAATGCAGGACAAAGCAAAGGATAAGTGTTTTATGTAATAGAAAGAGGTAAATCACGTATGTTTTCATGGTAAGGAACATCTTTGAAAAATACATAATATTATGAGAGAAGGGAAAAAGAATAATTTTGTAGAATCACAGAATCTCAGGGTTTAAGAGGGACTTGAAAGGTTATCTAGCCTGAGCAATTATGTGATATTGGAATCTCCACTTCACCATCCCCTGACAGCTGCTTATCCACACTGGCCTTTAATATTGCATAGGACGTGAAGCTTAGTGCATTTCAGGGCAATGCACTTTATTTGGGGACAAATTTAACTGATAGAAAATGTTTTTAAGCAAATGAAAACTTTCTATTAATTTGTCTTAGTTTACGCTTGAGGAATCGTTTTACAAATCTAAGGTGATGAGCTTCCTACACACAAGTAAAGTAAATATGCATGCAATGAAAGTCACCTGGCAAGTAGAAATGCAGAACTAGTCTTCAAGAGATGAATTAGGGATAGAGAAATGAGTTCAATTGATAAGGTAATTAAAGCTATGAAATTATGGAATTTATGGTATTATAATGACAAAATGCTACAGGGTCTTGTCTTATTTGACAGTTACTTCTGATGTATTAAAAGTGCTTTAAGCCGGGCGTGGTGGCGCACGCTTGTAATCCCAGCATTCGGGAGGCTGAGACCGGAGGATCCAGGTTCGCGGCCAGCCTCAGCTACCTAGTGAGGCACTCCGCAACTTAGTGAGACTCGGTTTCAAAATAAAGAATAAAAAATAGGGCTGGGGGTATAGCTCGGAGGTAGAACGCCCCTGAGTTCAATCCCCAGTACCGCCAAAAACAAAACAACAAAAAAAAATAATAAAATAAAAGTGCTTTAGTTTTCATATAAATCCATTCAGGAGTACATTTAAAGTTGTATATGTGTCCTTTTAATCTACTGATTTTAAAACCAATTGCCATCAGTGTACAGGAATAGTAAGAGATTCAAGAGCCTGAACCATACAAGTAGATGTTTATATGTAAAATAAAATTTCTTTTGGTCTTTGAATTTTTGAAAGCTATTTGAGAACATGAATATTTTGAAATTAGACTTATTTTAGCATGAAGTTGGATGAAAAAAATTTTCCCCATCAGTTATGGAATAAGTTAAAGGGTTTAATATGGCAAACTTGGGAATTCACAAACAGAAACCTTAGGTACACCTTGTATTTTAAATCAAAACAAGAATGTTGTAAAACTCTGAGTATATATCTTAATGTCATTACTTTCTAAAATGACTTACTAAATTAAAAAAAAAAACTAAAGTGTTCTTTAATATGCCCCTCATATCACTCTGTTGAGGCCTTTGCATATAACTTTCATTTAGTTTCTATAGTCTATTTAAATTTCCCCTCATCTTCTTATGTTGAAAAATCAATGCTTGATGACTCTTATAATTGTAACTGTATTTTTAGCATTTAAAGTGATTTTTTTTCACATACGGATATTCAATGGTAAATATATGATTCCATGGGTTCCAAAATTTTTCCATCATATCTGAGGAAATACTCTTTTTTGTAATATATACTTTTATTGATGTATTGTAATTAGATATCATCGTGAAATTCAGGGTGATACAAACATACATGCACACAGCATATGATGTGTTTCCTTCCATGTCCCACCCCACTTAATCTTCCTGCCCCCCTATTTATAGTAGTAGATTGGTAATGATACTTTCATATATGGACATAATATTATTTGACCTGTTTTCCTCCTGAATCCTCCTTTTTCCTCTCCCAATCTTTCCCCCCTAATCCTGGCCCACTATTCTACTGTTTTTTTTTCTCTTCATTTATCTGAAGTCCCTTTTGTTTCTTATTTTATTTCTAGCTTCCACATATGGGAGGAAACATATGACCCTTGACTTTCTAAGACTGGTTAATTTCACATAGTATAATAGAGAACATTTTTCTTTTGCAGATCAATGATCTGAGTTTATTTCCTCACATAATAGGTGAATGAGTGAAAATATTTATCACACGTTTTATAATTTAGTGAATATTTAAAAAATGTTAATGAGAAGAAAAAATTATAAGTATATGTGGCATGGTTAATATGTCATTCACTGTTTTTAATGAAATAGAGGGGAAAATTACAATGCTATAAAGTTCTATCTGTCCCTTCCAAAATCATAAACATCTTCTAGAAAGATTCACTAAAAACATAAAAGATAAAAAATATTTTTATATTGAACATTTATTTTCGTGTTGTACTCTTAATATTTTGAAGGAATTATCTGACCTAAAACTAGCTTTCTTACTTCCTGTTTTAGTTGGGTATTTTTATTCAAAAGGTAGTGGTGAACTGTCTGAGGTGATTAAAACAGTGACAGTGTTTGCTAACTAACCCTCATTTTGTAATATTTCATTTAAAATGACATAAAAATGGCCAAATTACAAATGATGAATATATGTGTCTGTGTGTGTGTGTGTGTGCTGTGAAAATAAAAAAAAATTCAGGAATAGTACCTAGTTTCCAAGATTTTATAGTATGGAAGAAGAAAAATAACTACAAAATATTATAATTGAGCTGTATGCCTTAAATATACTTTACTGATACTGGAGGACAATATTCACTGAATTAGAATGAAACTATTGAAACACTTATCTCACCATGGAAAAGAAACTCTGTTCAACAGTAGGCTGAAAACAACTCCCCATGTACAAGCAATTTCTATCATTTATTGAAAGTAATTTATTTTTAAAAATTCTACTATCTTTCAGCCCTCAAAATAAAATATACAAGAATCCAGAATATCCAAGTACTGAGTATTTCTGACATTTTTTGAAGTTTTGAGTAAATATTAATCCTTTATATTATATACATTCTGATGGAATGAGGCTAAGTAAATGCAATATCCATTGTTCATCAAGGTAGACTGGATGCTTTTTAGTTTTTATTTTTTAACTAGTGATTGAATGCAGGGCCATTCTACCTCTGAGCTTCACCCCCAGCCCTTTTTATTTTCCATTTTGAAACAGGGTCTCACTAAGTTGCCAAGGCTGGCCTCAAACCTGCAATCTTCCTGTCTCAGCCTTCCAAGTACTGGGATTACAGGCAGGAGTCATAGGACCCATCTAAACAGCATTTTTAAAAAAGGATTTAGTGTCATTTCATGAAAATCAAAGACCAAAAGGAGTACAGCCAGACCTCATGGGAAATATAATTGGAAATTAGGCCGCATTTTATCTCTCTCAGGGTCTACATGGCCTCACTTGTAATGTCTCAAACTTCTCATCTGTTCTCTATAGCAGTAAGAGTGATTCTTAAAAATGTGTCCAATGTAAACTAGTAACTCTCTAGCGGCTTCCTATCTCTCTAGTTAGCAGCCAGCATCCTTACACAGCTTTATAAACCCTATAGGATCTTGTTGCTCACCCATATCTGATCACATATGCTATCATTTGCTCTCTTGCTCACACTATAGCAGCCATATTTCTGGTCTGCTCTTCCTTTGACTCATAAAGCACACACATATCTCAGGGCCTTTGCTTTTCCATACATATCAGCATGGTGGTACCTTTCACTGTATTCAAGTTTCTGTTCAAAGGAGACATGACCATATAAGCATCCCTGACCATGTTATCTCAAGTATCAATTCCTGCATTTATCTCCAGCTTTGTAACTTGCTTTATGTTTATTCCTGCAGCTTTCACACCTAGTTTTAAGTAATTTGTTTGCTCTTGTGTAGTCATTGTCTTTCTTCCACTATGACAATAAGTTCCATATGATCAGAGACTTTACTTACTTCATTCAAGTTCACTGGCAACTTGAATAATACCCAACACGTAATTGGAAATTAATAAAGATGTTTCAGAGAAATTAAATGAATGGATATTATCTCTAATCTCTCATCTTTTTGAGTCTGCATCACTTTTTTCTCTTGCTAATCAGCTTTCTTTGTATCAGCTACTAGGTGGCCCAGAGTTGAATGGCCTTTCAGGTGCAGAGTTTTCCACCAACTGGCAGTTTCTCTTTGTGTTAGTTCACATTTCTAAAACCTAACTGTAGAGGCTCATTCTTTCCAAGAAGGCCACACAAAGCATAGATATCTGATTTCTGGCTAATCTCTGGGTATATTCTTCTCTGGTCACGTGTATACTTCTACTCTAATTAGGCTGAGCCAACTGAGAACATGGCTGATTCGGTGTGAGGAGCTTTGGGCAGGGAGGTGGGCAACACAATTTTGTCTATTTCTTAAGATCATTGCTGCTAGATCTGCATCAGTGCTCTTCATTGTCCCAAGTCCTGACCATGAGTCAAACATCACTCCTTATTTCAATGCATTGAGCTGTGGCTTCCTAGTCCCATCCTGATCAAATGACTGCTTCCAGCCTCTTTTATGCTTTGTTGACCACAGATATTACCATACATCTACAACACTTCTCCTAATTCATGATGGGTCAGACATTTAGGTCTCCGTCTTATTTTAGTCCTTCAGGTCTCACAGGGTGACTTAGTCTTAGACCTCCTTTCTTTTTTACATGAGAAACTATAGAAATAGAATTTTTTCCACTTCTGAATACATTCTTTTTGGGGATTTATTCTTTCACTGTACTTTCTTTGGTCCGAATATCTTAAGCCTAAATTTAGACCTTTTTCTGGGAAACAACAGAATCATGATACTTTCCTTTCTTCTATAGCCACATAATCATCTCTGCTCTGTGTAACATCAGCTCCTATTATTTTCAGTTTTTGGTTTTGATAAGCACAGGCACAATGACTTTGGCTATGAGATTCATATGTCTATTCTTCTCATTAATCTCATCATTTTTCTCATGATACATGGGACTATTTATCTTTTCTTTTGTTTACTTTTGGGAGTATTTATTTAAACAATGATTATGTAAAGCCAAAACATTAATGTGTGAACATTTATTCTTTGATTTATCTACATGTTATATTGAAATGTTAATGTAAAAAATTTTTGGTAAAAATTTACATATCCGTGTTTGGTCACTGCTCATTTCTTAATTAATTGTGTTTCCCCATGCTATTTATTTTGCTTACACTCTTAAGTATATATTTGAGTGTCTTGATTTTCTAAGAAGTTTTATATAACAATCACTAGTGCAGCATGTAAGCCATGTAATTTGGAATACATTTGTTAACAAATATGTATTTGTTTTCCACAGTGCTAAGAGTTGAATGTATAGAGACTTGAAGAGTTAGCATTCTTTTCAATACCACCAAAACATACATTTTTAAACAACCTTTAAAAACTCAGAGAAAAATATGGTTTATATATTTGGTACAAGCTCTCCATATTTAAAATAAATGTTACTTTTCAGTTGAGCATGTGGTACACACCTGTAATCCTAGTACTTGAGAGACTGAAGCAGGAGTAGTACAAGTTCAAGACCAACACACAGTAGCTTAGTGAAAATCAGTTGAACCCAGAAGCATTCTCCCCCTGAGCCCTTTTTATTTTTAAAATTTGAAACAGATTTTCAGCAATTTATTGAACCTATGCCAATCCTGTAATTTCCTATGAATAAATACACAATTTAGATGAAATTTTGATGGATCAAATTTCTTCTATGTTTATCCTACTAGACATTCTCATATTGAACTTGTAGTGATTAAGAATTTCTCTTTTTTAAAGGGAGCCTACAGAATATATAATCAAACTCTAGTATATATGTTTTGGGAAAACATACAACCACTGTAGCTGAATCTCTGATTAAATAGTTTCAAAGTGGAATTTTAATTTTAAGGGAAAAGCAAAACCCAAAATTCGGATGCATGGTGGAATGAGGTGGGGTGGGGGAAGGGTACAAAATGCCTGATCACTTTTATCTGTAGGGAATAAAAACACTGATCATACAAATTGTAACTGAAACTGCTTTTCCTTATTACCCAAGCCAGTACAATGCATGGATGTAGAACATACTGAATATTTCCAAGGGTAAGGTGTGTAATTGTTTTAAGTAGCAGGGCACATTTTATATCCTTGCATTGAATAAGTTCAGAAGCATACATTTCTTGTTTGGAAAGCTGCTTTTGAGTTAAATACAAAAATCCTGAAAACTTCTGGTAGTAGTTGATGTTAATTATTTTCCTCTGGGATGAATCACCAAGAAGTAGACAATTAATTTGCAATCTCATAGTGTTTGAACATATACAAGGTTACACCTTATTGTGGGTTACGAAAGGAATAGAAAATGCATAGGCAACATAATGGCGCTGTTTTGAAATTTTGTCTTTTTTTTCTTAACGTACACAGGAATGTGTAAATAAAACCGGTAAGCTTATTTAACAAAGAATTTGCTGACACACTTGTTCCACCCACGGTTGTTCTAAATTTGCTGCAGATGCCTCGAACCGCCTCTAGGTGGCGGCGTGGCGCCCATTCTCTCAACCCGGAGACCGGCCAGTTGCCAGCTGCTGGGGAGAGTGAGCTAGGAGCAGCAGGGCTTAACCCCGCACAGATCAGAGGTGGGTTTCTGAAGGACTCCAGGAGGCAGCTGCGACAGGACATCACTCACTGTACAAGCATCTCCATTTCTGAGAGCAAAAAGAAGAACTTAAGCGGGCGGCACTTGGAGTGTAAATTGCTTTGTAGTATTTAAAAGCAGCATGGATCGTGGGCAGCAGAGCTGGTATGTGCAATAGAAACTACTCAATGGAAAATGTGCTGGGTAGGAACCGGTCTGATCATCCTTTGTGTACCAAGTGTTCTCTGTCCTGGATTGTGCCTATATGTGTACGCCCATTTCATTTTCACCAGGATCATGGGGACTTATGGGTCAAAATCTTTCATTTTTTCCAGTGTGATAAAATGAAAGCTTTATAGGACATGGCTTATTGATAGAAATGTAAAAGGAGTTATGGTCTACAGAAACACAAGATAATGTTACCAAAATACTTAATACATTTTTTTCATGTTTCTTTGTTGGAGAAAAAGAAGGAATAAATGTAAATCGTATTGTTATATAGTTTTAACAGATAAGACCTTTAAAAGACAATGGCAAAAATATGTTTAACTATCATGGAGTAGAGATTAAAACACTTATACCTGTAGGAGTAGATGTACACCCATAAAACATCAGTGTTTTCACATCTGTGTTCCAGAAAGAACATTGTGTAGCTATGAAAATACTAGTGATGAAAAGTACAGCTTATGCATGTACATTTTGTATAGTCTAATGTGCTATGTGACTCTCTGTTGTGTATACAATAATATAGATGTGTGACCTAGATGCAGAAATACTATTGCAGAGTTACATACCTGAATGTACAGGATATGGATAGAGTTTTGCACCTCCATATGCAATATTTCCATCTAGATAACTTAGTATGAACATCATATATTGTCAAAAAGTTAAATGTGAATTTAAAACATGCACTTGTTTCACAGTTGTATTTTAAACTTCCTGAGTTACAATCAGCTGTATCCTTATTTTTTTCTGCTTTTAAATTCTGGAGAAAGGTGGTTGTTAAAAATTTTAGTATAACATATTGCTGAGGCTATCTTATCGGAATAGGATGCATAGACAAATATAGGTTCTTTGCACTTAAGGTTGCACATTAAGTTCTCAATAGTTCTGAAAACTTAAGAGTTATGAATGAAAGTTTATGTTAGAAAAAAGTCAGAAAACTGAAAGAGTCAAAAGTTTAGAACCAAATGGAAAATACCGGATGCAGAGATTTTACTTAGTATGATTTCTCTAACATGATGTTAGATTGCTTTTAAACTTGTACAGATTCCCTTGTAACAGATTTTGCACATGAAACAGCAAGTGAGTTTTATATTCTTCCATTTTGTGCAAATGTAACACAATTCAACATAAGAAATATGAAGGGACAGCAAAATATGTAAGATAGTGTGCTAAATGAAGCATAAGATACCATGAAAAGTTAGAAATTGTTTGAGTCCCTGCTCTCAGACTGCCAGTAAAATGACTAGGTTGGTCATGTTCATGAATATAAGTACACAGTAAAACACAAACTAAAATGAGATGTCATTAGAGAAAAGCATGCACATCATGTGTTGTATTTAAATGGAGGAAACACTCTCAGGGGAATTTGTAAGGTCTTCAGATTGGAAGGTGGGTTCTCAAGGGATAGATTGAAAGAATGATTTGGTAGATGTAATAAGGTCTAAGAAACTTACTCCAGTAAGACATTTAGATTGTGTTGAGTACTACTCATTGGTCTCAGAGATGAGCAGTAAGAGATAATATTATATAAGTACCGGGGAAATATCAGAGATGGCCTTGAGCATCAGAGTGAAAATTTTGGATTTCATCATTAGTTCATTTGCAGCACCACCAACAATGTAGGTATCTGGTATTCTTAGAAACACTGAATGTGGTACATGACAGCAAGAACCAGCATGAAATTTCATGATTGTTTTATAATTTACTTATTTTCTCTATCAGATCAAGATGTATGTTCCAAGACATGGCACATTTTCTCATTATTATGTCCTCAGGACTTAGAAATTGCTTGAAAAATATTTCTCCACTGGATGAATTAATGAATAGAAAAATGGGAATAAAGTCACGATTTGACATAATTTACTTTTAATTTTCCTGACACTCTTACATGATAAGCATCCTCAGAATTCACCAAGTCTGAGGAGTTATTGCCCCAGCTGATTCCATTCATGGCTCAACTAATGCCAACCAAGTTCTCTGGAATCACCATTACTGATATTTAATCTTACTCTATTTTTAACTTCTTTCATGAAGTTTTTAGAAATGCTATGTATATCATTACAAACTGTGATTATTCAGTCATAGTTCACCAGTTCATCCTCCCATCCACACAAAAGACATAGTACATACTATAAAATAAATAAATTCAGGGAACAGTTAAAGAGTTTGAGGAAGACTTTGCGCTCCATAACATATTTTATCTCCTTATAAGAATACTTCAAATACTTGGTTGTTTAGGTCAGGCTTTCACCTCAAGTCTTTTGTGTGTGTGTATGAGTGTGTGTGTGTGTGTGTGTGTGTGTGTGTTTATGTGTGTGTTCATGTGTGTGTGTGTGTGTGTGTGTGTGTGTGTGTGCATTTGGTACTAAGGATTAAATGCAGGGCTGTGCCACCTCTGAGCAATAACCCCAGCCATATTTTATTTTGAAAGAGTCTATCGAAGTAGCTGAGGGCCTTACTAAGTTGCTGAGGCTCTCCTCCAATCTGCAATATTCCTTTCTCAGCCTCCTAAATACTTAGATTACAGGCATGTGCCACCACACCAGGGGAGCCTCTCATGGTTCTGAAGAGGCAAAGTGATCATTTGAGAGACCCTTGCCTACTTGCTTCCATAATAGTAGGGGAGAATGAAATTACTTTCTTGGGGGTCACAACTCATGCACTGTGGCCATCCTTTTCCCTGTCCCTGTGTACTTTCCTTTATTATAGACAATGATAAGCACATGCGAAGAAGCTAGTGAATTTTGTTTTGTTGGTATTTGAAATGATATTAAGTGAAAAGAAGCAGGCATTTGGAAAGAATTTATAAATGTGATTCACTCAACTAAATTATAAATGAATGAATAGAATCTTACAAATGGAAATAATGCCACCACTGAACCAACAACTTTGAAAAATAAACACCTGGAATCTCCCCTGTTGCACAGAGAACTTTCCTCTGTGCTTATGATTTATGTATCTTTATTTACTTTCATGTGGCTCACCTAAAAATATACAAGTCTGGAACTTCCCAGGTTAAAATTAAATGTCGATGGGGTTTATATGTGTTAGTTAAACTGAGGATGCAGAATTTCAGTTTCACTTTGAGCTAATCTGTGCAGAGTTGGGCTTTTTCTCTCATCAGTGTCAATATGACAAATTTCCACACTGGTCTGCTGGCCCTGCTGTTAATGCCTTATTTTTAGCTCTGTGAGAGGAGGTAGTAAGGCCTAGTGGATGGACTAAGACTTTCACCTGATTCTATGCCCTGGGGCATGGGTTGGTCTGGAGACTAATGAGTTAGGGAAGCATACCTTGCTCAAATAATGCTGGATGTTGAGTTTGGCGAAATATACTGCAGTATATACTGCAGGATTTCCCCCCTAGTGGTTGACTTAAGGCTATTGTATCTCTTAAAATGATAGAAATAGACTTTTCTTTATAAAATGGAGCTGTCTTGTCAGGATTCTCTACCTTAGTTTTAAAAAAAAACATATTTCAGAAAAGCATATTATTTCCCACAAATTATTATTTGAAAGATACAAATATAATGCCATATAAAACATACGGACAGCATACACCACAGCAGAGAAAAATTTCCTTCTCCTTAATCAACTGTTTGAAATGAAACATCCCTTAAAACAATATTGGAAGTGTGGCTATATGTAGAAAGATATAAAACATGCCTGGATTTGGTAAAGCTACTTACATCTGGAATAGATAGCCTCTGTCACCCCTGGAATATTGTGTAACCACAGATAGCAGGGTCCAAGGTCAGAACTGATGAATGTTAGGGCAAATGAGAAGAGTTTCTGGCAGTAAGAATAAAACCTAAGGAAACTTTGAAGAGTTCACATGCTTTGAAAGTTCTTGAAAGAGTGGGACACAGTGTCACATGTCTGTAATCTCAGTACTTGGGAGGCTGAGACAGGAGGATCTCAGGTTTAAGGACACCTCAGCAATTTAGTGGTTTCAAAATAAAAAAAATAAAAAGGGCTGGGGGTATAGCTCAGAAGAGTTCATTCCCCAGTACCACACACACACACACACACACACACACACACACACACACACACAGAGTTTCTGAAAAAACTGTTTTCTTGTATAATGAGCATATTTATGAGCATATCTGGAGTTGCATAAAAATGTGCTAGTAGCAGCAAATTGCTATTTTTTTTTTCAAGTGCTAAAGGAAAATATCAAAGGATTTGTGGCTGTATCAGTAACAGGAGTGTTGAAGCTTCTCCGATATCTCTGGACCAAAGGCTAACAGAGCAGCTTTTGGTTACTAAGATCTTTTTTTTTGCCCCCTGGTCTCAGGCTCATTAACGACGGAAGTAGGAGGGACAGCATGTAAAGCGGTAGCTGCAGCTGTGGGCACTCAGATCATTTGTCACCTGGCATGAAGTTAGTGCTGGCAGCTCCTGAGTTCCAGCACAGAACACCAGGGAGCAAACGCCAGCTGATTGTCGTTCCTCCCCAGTTTGCTGGCTAAGTCCTACTCATTCCTCAAATCTCTGCTGCTTTCCCCCTGTGGCTTTGCCCACCCTCTTTAGAATGTACTTAGCACCTTCCTCTCCACTACTGAGGTTTCATATTCTCACCCTTGCCATCATTCTCACCACTCTAAGACCTGCCTGCCCTCCTCACTAGACCAAAGGCAGGAGCTGGATCTTGTCCAACCTCACTCTCTGTGTCTTGTGTACACTACACTTGAAAATTTATGAATATTGTCTGTCGTGTGATGGTTTTATAACTATGGGTTTTGATGATAGTAAAGATGGAATTGACTCTTACTGTCACATATAAACATTATTTTGGTAATACTGTGAGGATTTACTCATTAGATTTCTGTGTTAATCCTCAAAACCAAACCAAAAAAAAAAAAAAACAAAAAAAAACAACCTTATCAAGTTGGTGGCATTATCATTGTGGCTTTTGGGAAATTGATCATGGATAGGTTCTGTTACCTGCTCAAAGTCACAGGCAAGAAAAAGGAAAGTAAGAGACCTAAAATAGTACTCAGGACCAAGCACACATGTACTGAATGCAGGAATGGGGAGGACTTCAATTTTTGTTTGGAGAGGGGCTGATTACCATGTAAATGGGAAATTACCCGACACAGTTAAGAACAGCTTGTTCACTGAGTTCAGAGCCTTCTGTTGCAGATATTTTATTTGTAGAATTCTCATGGAAACCAAATATGGACAGGGAAAAATCTACTAACATGCACAATCTGAGATCTTTGTCTTTCATTGAACATTTTACAACATTGAGCATGTTAGACATTAAATAAATCTTGGTAGAAATGCATTCTTTCTTATGATGGGTCACAGAATAAAAAGAAGCAAATGATAATATGACTAACTTCAGTACTCTGCAGCATTCTTTATTTACAAATTTTATTTAATTTATGAAATGTTTACTTTTTCTCATTATAAAATGCTTCTTGTAAGCCGGGCGTGGTGGCGCACCCTTGTAATCCCAGTACTTGGGAGGCTGAGACCGGAGGATCTGGGTTCATGGCCAACCTCAACTGGTTAGTGAGGCTCTCTGCAACTTAGTGAGACTCTGTTTCAAAATAAAGAATACTAAACACGGCTGGGGGTGTAACTTGGAGGTAGAATGCCCCTAGGTTCCATTCCCAGTACCTCAAACAAAATGCCTTTTGTAAAACACATGTAAAACTACATGAACTACAAAGAAGAGGAAAAGAAATCACCCACAATTACTCAACCAGGATATAATTTCTATTAATATTGTAGCATTTTTGCTTCCTCTCTTTTCACAAAATTTCACGTTTGTATTCATACATGCATTTGCACATGCACATATTTTAACATAAAACTGTTTTATGGGGAGAGTTTCACATACTATTTAATACTTATTTCTTTATCAAATTCTTTTAAATTTTTATCCCTTCATACCTGTATGCTATGATATATGTTGATAACAATTTTATTAGTAATTTTTCTGTTTAATATTGTATATTTAGAAGTTCTGTTGCTTCCAATTTTAGTCTATTTGAGCAGACTTAATATGATACTTTACATAACAGATGTACCTCTTAAATAATCATTTTAGATGACTAATTAACATCTAATAATAAGGTTGTTAAAGATGAGAATACATTTGTGCTCAGAAATAAACAGGTCAAATTTTTTAAAAAGTTGAGTCTATATTTAAGGCAATAGCAAGGTAAAAATAGAATTGCAGATGGCAATAGACTAATATTTCTTGAGTGACCATGATATTCTATGACCTACAGGATCAGCACTATAATCACCGTTTTACTGTGATTTACTGGGGCTCAAAGAGGATGAATGACAAAATCAGGCCGCTTCAGTGACACTGCTGGAATTCAGATATAAGTCTCACCCCTGGACACTTTATCTTTGATCCCACCCTACAGCCTACGCAGCATGTTGGCAGGGTTTCTATCCTGCATCAAACTTAGTTTGTTTGAGCCTAAGTTTCCTCAGGTGCAAAATAAAAACTAATACTGCATAGGATTTTTGTGATGATTTATTTGAACAGTATTTTGAGATCCAAATGAAATTTAACTTTCGACTCAGGGTTAGCTTTGAGGCTGAAAACCATCTCATAAAGTACATTCCTGAACTAATAGAGTTAAGAAATCCTCTGGGATCTGCGGGGGGTTACCAGAAGGCTTGTTAAAAATCAAAATCCCCAGAAATGAATCTAGAAGATTTTGATTCAGTATCTTAGGTGGATCACTCTCCTTGTTTTTGACAAATTCCCTCGGTGATTTTGATGGCATATTAAATGGTAACCATATAGGCAACTAGAAAGATAAGGCTGAAGGGATGATGAAAAGTATAAGAAGAGACATGGAAGTTTGGCAGTCATCAGGTATTGGTGTGAAGTGGACAGGGTTGCCCTTAAAAGAGTATGGATGAAAAGTACCAGCATCTGAAAGCCACTCAGGGGTAGAAAGATTCATTTTTCCAGGCCATTTATATATGAAACACCTTAAAAGCGCTTGAAAAAAAGCAAAAATAGTAGTGAAATGAATGAACAGAAATGACAGATAGTACAGGTTTGCCAGGGTGTGATGTACTTTAAAGTGGGTTGACTATAAAAGTATACTCTGGGTGTTTGATGCTTATTTATCATTATCACATGTAAATACCCTAAACTAAAAGACCTGGAATTTTCATTTGGCTTTTGTGTTTGTTTGTTTGTTTGTTTAATCTTGCTAGGGATTTAACCAAGGCTCTTGCATGTGCTACTCAAGTGCTCTACCATTGAATTACACCCTTATATTTGTTAAATGTTTTTATATTTTATTGATCAAATTCAACACTTTATAAAATCAACGCGTAACCATTCATTTATGTGTAACCACATGTATGTACAAGACTGTCTGTGTGTGTTTATGTACATAGTTGTTGCCTTATTTTATAGTTTTTGTGCTCAAATATACTCATAAACTGCTTTTGCACCTAAAAGAAAATATCCTAAAATTCAGCTCTCTTTTTGCCACCTAACAGAATTAGTAATTGGGGTATAGTAATGATGGTATAGATAATAATGAATGATAATGAAAGTGAAATTCTACACAGAATTGAATGGTTTTTTTTTTAATTTTATTGGTTCAATGTAATTATACAAAAAAAATACAAAATGATACATTCAAATATGAACACAACATCTCCCTGTGGTTCCCTCCTAACCCTATCCCACTACTCTCTTCTCTCCCATAAATGCTGGAAAGGTTGTTAGTGATAGCTTCATATAGGGACACATAATTCCTTTGTCTTTTTCCTTTGTCAATCCTCCTTTTTCCCCTCCAGCCTTCCCTGATCCCCTTCCACTATTCTACTGGTTTCAATCCTTACTATGAAGTCAATTGTCTTTTCTGTTTTCTCTGTAACTTCCACATATGAGAGGAATTATATGACCCTTGACTTTCTGAGACTGATTTCACTTAGAATAATGTCTCTAGTTCCATACATTTTCCTGCATTTTTTTTTTAAACAGGATACTTTATGATTAACTTCCCCCTTCTCTACATTTCCATAGGAAGCTTCCAGTCTTTCCTACTGGATAGCAACTGATTTAATATATTAGTTAATTAATTAATATTGCCTACTATATAAGGAACTCTTTAGCCGGGTGTGGTGGCGCACGCTTGTAATCCCAGCATTCGGGAGGCTGAGACCGGAGGATCCGGGTTCGCCGCCAGCCTCAGCTACCTAGTGAGGCACTCTGCAACTTAGTGAGACTCGGTTTCAAAATAAAGAATAAAAAATAGGGCTGGGGGTATAGCTCGGAGGTAGAATGCCCCTGAGTTCAACCCCCAGTGCCGTAAAAAAAAAAAATAAGGAACTCTTTGAGGAGATGGTCTTGCAACATTCAAGGATGATGATCAAGAAACATTTTTGAGTAAGATATGCATAAGTAGAAACCTGCATGTTTTTACTACTTGCCAGAAACCTTTTATAATTTAAGATAAAGTTCTCTATGAAAACATTCACTAATACTTCTTAGCTAAGACAATACCAAATGTTAGAGGACATTGTTTTGTTTTGCTTTTGGGGTTGTGGATATTTGATGTGACTCAACTAAAGTGTACTAAATAAAACATTTTTAATATTTAAGACAAATTTTCTCTAAAACCATGTCTTGTTAGGAATTAGTAAGCTGTCTGACATGAATATCTTTAGAATTATTATTGAAGGTATTAAAATCCTTGCTGTACCACTGGTTAAAAAATATTTCAAGTTCTGTCAACTAATTTTGTAAATTTTCTTCTGAGTAATAAAACCAATGGAAGCCTAGATATTTTGGAATGTGATATTTTTGGTTTATTAACAGAGGCATGTTCAAGCTAAATACAATTTTTAAGTTCTCTATAGTTGTATTTTTGAGTCAGCCCTTAACATATAATCTTAAAATCTTAGAGGGCTAAATAAGAGCTTGAAAAGTGATTTTCAAGATGCGATGAGAATCTCTACAATTTCAAAGCACTTTCAAAAAAGTTATGTCACAACTTCCCTTGCTGATCCTTCTCCATGTTCAGTTACCTGCATTGTTTTGAAATTCTTAGTGAAACCCTTGTGTACATCTTTTCTGCTGCTAACTAAGCCCCCATGTTCATGTTTGACCTTAGTGGAGAGTGAGAAAAGCAGAAAAGCTGATTATTGTGCCCCTAATATGTCATTTAGATGTCAGGGGCTTGTTAATGAAATCTTCCTCAATAAATATCTCAGACAAGTTATACACATAGTCTGTGTTTTTATGATTTCCTTCTATAGGGCAAGGTACTGCACGTTGTGTGCTCAGGTGACTACAAGAGGGACTTTTTCAGTTCTACTAACCATCTTCTATCTTTCAGGTCTATTTTCTCTAAATTTATTATATAATTAAGTTTGGGGTTTTTTGTTTTGTTTTGTTTTTTGTACCTGGCTTTGAACCCAGGGGTATTCTACCTCCAAGCTATAGCTCCAGCCCTTCTTAATTTTTATTTTGAAGAAGGGTCTTACTAAATTGCTTATGCTGTCCCAGAACCTGCAATCCTCCTATCTCAGCTTCCCAAATACTGGGATTGTGGGTGTGCCTAGCCATGTCGGCTATTGTTTTAAACTCTCTTTATGACTTTCTCTGTTTGCTTTTTCAGCTTCTACACTGGAGCAGTTACACTCAGAAACAAAAAAGATATGGCAGTTGAATGCTAAAGAAGCACTTTTAAAGTATGATATCATATATACATAATTTTACATATAAATTTCATTATCATTTAGGCACGTGCAATAAAAAATGCAGAATGTTGTACTATATATTAAATATGTTTATAAACAACACAAAAGATTATGACTTGCCCTTGAAGGATACCTGTATGCAACGGTGTTAATAACATATCACCCACTTGTTATGTATTGATTACTGATAATTCTGATGCAGGTAGTATAATGAGTACACTGAGACTAAAAAAAAAAAGATTATCTGACTTAATGATCATGCTGATCATTTTATCTGATTCCTGAGTAATGGCTTTTTGTCAAAGTAGGGACCTTTTCTATTCTTTGGTCCTCTTTCTTATGCCATCTTGTCAGGGGAGAAGAGATTCCATGAGAGGGCCAGTGGAGAAGAAAAGGGACCAACCTAGGACCAGCAGGGTCCTTGGCTTATGTGATGGAAAAGAATTTCAGCAAAACACAATTAGAGATGTAGACAGAGATTTATTTAGGAAAGCAAGAGATACACAATCCAGGGAGAATATGAACCATCTCCTGAGTGAGAGAAGCAGTTCATGGCTCTTTTAAGGGAAGCCAGGTGAGGGCTGGGCATGGGAAAGTATACAAGGATGTCATCAGTCTGATAATCACAAGACTAGGGTGTTTTGGTCATCTTATACTTGGGGTGTTAGGGTCATCTTCAGGGTCCTGATGGGGACTTCACTGTCTAAGCAATAGATTTCCTTTTTTTTTTATTCTGATAATTATATAATTTCTTTATTTTAATATACTTTTATTTGTGTATTGTGCTAATTATAATGAAGTTCAGAGTGATATATGCACATGGCACTTGGTGAGCTTCCCTCCCCCAAATCCAGAGGAGGTAGCTGGGGGAGGGGTGAGGGAGACATGTTGAAGGAAACACTTCAATTGATGCTATGTACATATACGAAATTATCAATTCCAATCTCAGTTTCATACATTAAGGGGGGAAGCGAGTAGGTACCCAAAGAAATTATAAGTGAGTTGGTTTCCAGGTTTGGTGGTCATGGTCATCTTTCTGGATTTTTTTTCTGTGGGCCCTGTTGTCTGATGAACAGATATCTCTCTTGCTCAACTATTCTTAGGTGAGATAATTAACAGTTATCAAGCTTCTT
This sequence comes from Graphiurus murinus, assembly GCA_004027655.1. Lineage (NCBI taxonomy): Eukaryota > Metazoa > Chordata > Mammalia > Rodentia > Gliridae > Graphiurus > Graphiurus murinus. The sequence goes on from PVLC010017611.1 coordinate 24,649, forward strand.
TTACAAATGAGTGAATTTCCAGCTTGGGTGTTCCAACCACCTTTCTGGATCATTTGTTTGCCTCAATTGCCTGATCAATAGATTCTCCTTTGCAGATAGTTAACAGTGCTCAGGGTAGTTAGCATAAGGGACTGAGTAAAGATTTGCAAATTCTCTAGGCCTGGCTGGGGGAGTGATAACCTGGCTTGGGGGATTTTCACACTAAAATTGCCTTTTCCTGGTTCTTCCTTTATGTCTCCTTTCTAACTTATCTTTTATTTCTTCTATCCTACCTCAACCTCAGTAATTTCACCATGTTTCACTACTTTACCAAGATTTCCATGTTTCTTTCTTCCTCATTTTGTAAGTCACTTTCTCTTCTGGCACATTTATGGATTTTTTTTTTTCAGGTGATAAAGTTTCTAGAGTTTCATTGTCAAATTCTACACAGAATCTTCTAACCAATGTCAAAAGGAGCTTGTTATATGGATATCTCATATATAAGAAATTAGATTCACTAGAGACTGGTTATAGCAAATTTATTTTATTAAATTAAACTACACTGGATTCACTATATAATTTAATGAACTTTAAAATCTGTATGAATTTATTAAAATTGAGTAAAATTCATTGTGATAAAGCATTCTGAAGTACACTTATAATTTTAAATTTTCATTTCAGAGATAATTTTCATATTTACAATTACATTTTAGAGTATATCTTTTGCAGCTTTGCTGACATATTTTTCAAATTGTTTTACTATTCTGTGTTTGAATGTTTCTGAAAAATAAAAGAAGAGATACACCCTAGCAAGATTGGGCAAATTACAAATGGGCAAGGATTATATATTGAATTTGTGAGACATGGAAAGCTTCATTCATAAGAAAAGGCTGTTGTATGATATGATGATCCACATACCCCTGGGAAGAATAAGAAAAACTCTAGGTTTGTATAATGACTATACTAGATATTAGAAAATAATGCCATGCAAAATTAGTCTGCTGTATTTTTAACTCTCATTTGGTGCTGATAAGCATACTGCATAGCTTGAGGAATTGCTCTGTTTAATTTTGCCTAAAACGCTACTTAAACAGATCAATTACTGATTTGGATTTCATTATGAAAAGAATCGAGGAGGAAATTTCCTGTACAGCAGGGAGGGAATGAAATGTTCCAAAATTGTTGTGCAATGGTTTCTTAGTATCTGATGAGAAATTAAATTACATCAAATCTAATTCATTACAAAGATAACTGTGAAATGCAGGAGAATGATATAAATAAAACAATATCAGTCAATAAAAGTTTAGAATTTTTAATACAGTGATAACATATCTTAATTGACATCTGGGCTTTGTTTGATTGATTATTTACTTACTGCACAAAATGATAGCAGTGTATGCATAAAAGCTAATTGTCAAGGTATTAAATCTGAAAAAAATACATCATATCATATTGGCAATGGCAAGAATAAAGGCTCTTATAGCTGAAGGCTATTTATTCTTCCCTTCCTTCAATTTTTATTTTGTTATTCTTATTTTTATCAATGCCCTGACCTATTCTTTCTGTTTCTTGCTCCATTCCACACAGGGACCATGTTGCAACAAAGGCATCTTTGAGTGAAGGCCTCTTTAGTATTGAAACACTGCAAAATTAAGGTGGTGGTGGTGGTGGGAAATGGGAAGCAGCTGAAATGGTTTATTTGTATTCCAAAATACATGAATCTGCACCTGCAAGAAGACTTGCCATCACAGTCAACTCTTTATTATTTAGAGAACTCTAAATAATGTGGAGATTTGGCTGTAACCCCAGACTTGCTTCCCTGGAACACCTAAGTTTGTTCTTGGCTGCCGGCAACATGGTCTCCTTAGGAAAAAATCAGCTTAACTGTGGAGGGAGAAGAGTGTATGTGTGTGTGTTTGACTGAGCGTTAAATCAGTCCAAATTCCAATGGCAAATATAAAGGGTTTGGGTGCACTGCTCGGTACACATGCCTCTTTTTCTGCCTTATTAAAAGCAATCTTGAGATTTGTGTATTTTTAATGTTTCAGTGCAGTGCATGTTCAAATACAGTTCATGAGGTCTTCCTTAAATTCATACTTAACATTTAAACTTCTGTGTGTCCAATCACTTCACCCAGGCTACATGCAATAGAGAGTCAAATATTTGTTTTTCTTTCAGAGATACTCTCAAAGGACTATTATGTTTAACCTTTATATGAAGTGCTTTAACACTACATAAAAAGAAAATTTAACATGCAAAAAGATCCTCTTCCTCCTCTACTGGGAGAATATAACACGTGAAAAAAGTATTACAATCTTGCATCCAAGGGGAGGAGGTAGTGGTGTAGGATGAGATTGTTGAGAAAATTTCAGTCTAAATATTTAGTCACGTTCCAGGTCAATTAAAAGCTTGAACTTTATTCATGGGACAAGGGAGGTTTACCTGCAGTTTCTTCATGGAATAATGAGACTATTGCTTTTGTGTTTTAGAAAGATAATCCTGGCAACAATGAAGAGAAAAGATTTGAAAATGTCTTGTTAGAAAATGTGGAACTGAACTTTCAGTGGCAATAGTAATACAAAAGAGGGGCGAATTTATAAAGGCATTTTGGAATAGAATAGAATTCTATTAAATTTGGAAATAAATGCTAAGGGAAAAAGTGAAGGATAAGATGATTCTCAGGTTTTTAGCTTATATGATTGAATAGCTACTGATAACAATTAATAGCATATTGATATCAATAGCTATTGATAGCATCTGATATAATAATATGGAATAGTAACTAAACTCCATTGAAAGTTTTGGAATATTAGGGAAAAAGAATTGGGGAATTAAGATAATGAGTTTGAAACAGATGATCATGAGTTCTTTACCTGTTGGTAACATGTAACAAAGTTTCTCAACCGACTGATACTTAGGACTGGATAATTCTTTGTTGTGGGGGCTGTCTTGTACATTGTAGGATGTTTAGCAACATCCCTGGTCTCTACTCACTAGATGTCAGTAGCACCCCTCCCAGTTGTATAAACCAAGGGTTTCCTGATGGAGGGACAAAATCACCTCCATTGAGAAAAACTGATAAAGATAGAACAAAATGGGTATTAAAATTGTGTGTCTAAAGCCAGGCGTGGTGGCACATGCTATTAATCCCAGTACTTGGGAGGCTGAGACAGGAGTATCCGGGTTCGCAGCCAGCCTCAGCTAGTTAGTGAAGCTCTCTGCGACTTAGTGAGACCCTGTTTCAAAATAAAGAATATAAAAAACAGGGCTGGTGGTGTAGCTCGGAGGTAGAATGCCCCGGGTTCAAAAATTGTGTATCTAGAATTTATGACACAGAAAAGACTTGAAGTAATTATTTGATTTGGAGTCACAAGTAGTGGCACTGTGACTGTATGAGATTGTGCAAGAGAAGAATGTAGATGTTTATATTATTTTCTAACTTTTGTTTAAACAGCTCCAGAGATCCCCAAATTCCTAAACTTATGAAATAGAGTGAGGCAGTCAATTCTGTATTTGGATAATTTCAAGGGTTATACACCATTATTATCATTTTATACTGTTAGAATTTGAGCCAAATTCCTTGTATTGATCCAAAATTAAATTCTCCATAACTATCATTCTTTGTTCCTAACCTGGTTTTTATGAGACACAAAACAAATCTATAAAGACAAGTCAAATTATTCTAAGTATCTCCATTTATTTTAATGCAGCTAACAAATTAATTTCTGCAATTCAGTATTCTTGTCCACTGGTTAAATGTATTTATTAGTTTTTACTTTCCTTTATATGTTACATTTTGAGACTTCTTAAATCATGAGTACTTCCTATTGAATTTCAACCACTTGAAATATCTTTCTTAAGTTATAGAGAACTGAACAAACTCTGTGAATGACCTGTCCAATTTAGAAGAAAGTGAGCCTTCATCTTCCAGGTTTTGTTCATGGTGTTTTTATTAAAACACTTCAAAATTGCATTAGCTGAGCCAGGCACAGTGGCAGACTCCTGTAATCCCAGTGCTTGGGAGGCTGAGATAGGAGGATTGTAGGTTCCAAATCAGCCTTAGCAACTTAGCGAGGCTCTCAGCAACTTAGTGAGACTCCATTTCAAAATAAAGATAAACTAGAGCTAGCGGTGTAGCTCAGAGGTAAAAATTCCCCTGGGTTCCATTCCCAGTACTACCACCAAAAAAGAAAAAAAAAAAGGAAAAAAATGCGTTAGCTTTTTGTCAGGTATATTTATATAATTACCTCCTACTGTTTATTACTTTTTATTTTGCATGAATTTTCTGTTGAATCATATTCCATATGATATATTTTAATTTTTGAAACTCAAATACGGAAATTTATATTCATTTTTGCAAAACCATACTCTTTTTTAGCCCATCATTTTGACCTGATTAATCCTTTTGAATTTGATCATCCAACATGTTTGTTATTTCTGCCAGTTTCTTGCCATCTGCACAGTTGATCAGCATACTGCACTGATACATCCATCCAAGTCATTAATAAAAACGTGAGCAGGTTACATAGTGCTAGGGATTTTCTCTTCAGTGCTTTTCCAGCTTTTTAAAAAAATTTACTTAAAGGTCTTTTTATTTTTATAAAGTGCTATATGAATGAGATGCATATGAATAAGCTTTATTTTCCGTCTTTCCCAATTATTTATATAAATAATAGATGTAGATATATAGAACTAACTATAGATACAGAGAATATCAAAATCTTGGTAGTTGCTCTAATTGGTAAATATGGTTGATTTTTTTACAATTTATAGTCTCAAAGAATTATGTAATAAATATGACAACTTTATATGTAGAAAATAAATATGAAATTATATCAATTATCTATCATTTATCTATTGATCATCTGTCTATCTATCTATCTATCTCTCTGCCTATCTATCGTTTATCATCTATCTATCTGTCTTTGCAATGTTGAGGATTGAACCTAGGTCTTTGTACATACTAGACAAGTGCTTTACCACTAAGTTACATCCTTAGTCCCTATTTTATAATTTTCAATCAGTAAAATTAGAAACAATCTGAGCAAAAATGTATGAACTCCTAATGGCTAGAGTTAAGGAAGAGACTGACCTTTATGAAAGGAGAAATTTTCGTAACATAGACATAGTTTTTCAATATTCTCTATGAAGAAGGGGAGCTAGGATTACACCCGATTTTCCCATAACCAAGTGACAAGTTTCTTAAAGGATGGTAAGTATGGCTGCATAGGCTGCCAACCTACCTCCCAAAATATACATAGAACACACCCATTCTCTTAGGTGTCTTTTCTGTTAAAGGCACTAATCTTTCCTGGTCACCAATACTAGAGTCCCTGTTTTCCCTAGTCCCTGTTTCCCGTCTGTTATCTCCAGCATATCAGAAATATGTTCAAATCTTAAGGCTTTCATTTCTAATGATATCTCCAGACTCTACCTTCTATGTTATTTAATTCTAAGACCATAGTTCAAATCATCATGATTACTTACCTTACTATTATAAATCTCTTATTAATTAATAACGAACTAATTAATTAATTAATCTGTTTACTTACTTATTGGGGGACTGGGGATTAAATCCAAGGGAAGGTTTATCCCCACCTTTTTTATTTTGAAACAGGGTCTCACTAAGTTACCATGCACTGGCTTCTAACTGTATCCTCCTGCCTCATCCTCCCAACAATTCTCTTTTTGATGTCAGATCAAAGTAACTGTAGTTTCGTATTTTATCAGTTTAAAATTTTAATAACCACTCTTTGACTACTAACTTTAGTTATAGTATTAATGTCTTATGAGTATTATTTGGAAGGAATAGAATTGAGAAATATTAAATTAAAACTTGAAGATGTTCTAAGCTTCAATCTTATGTGTGTGATTTTGTAAATCTGAGATTGTACCCAAAGAAGATGTCTGATACTCAAATATATCGACTGAAAGAAGAAAGCAGATGTTTATATCAGGGAATTTTAACAGGATCTCAAACTGTTAAGCAGAACTAGAATGGAAGGCACACCTATCTGTGATTTAAAAAGATACATGGAATCAACACCCAGAAAACATAAGGCAATGTCTTGAATGGTATCAAATGTCTGACAGCCTTGGCTTACCTGTCTATGGTAATATTCAGGGTGGTACCAAGACAAGCACTTGTGCTTGCTTTGTGTTCGCCTTACCATTGATTTTACCTTCTTCCTTCTTTCCCTTGACTTAAAAATAAATGAAAAGAAAGTTAAACGAAATTCAAAATCAAGTGGGATGAGATTAGAAATATTTAGTGGGATAAGGAAGTCTTGAAGACAATCTAGGGGGAAAAGTATGAGTATGTTTTGTTTCAGAGAAGTACAGCATACGGCAGGGGCACCAAGTGCTGTGTGTATGTATGTCATTGTCAACATGATTTACATTATGATGTGAGACTATAATGTACCAATAAAAGCACATTAAAAAAAAGTACAGCATACAGCAAGAACCTTCTTCTCAGAGAGTGCTGAATGTTGGGTGGCTTTGAATATAGAATTTGAGACAGGGGCCACCTAATTAGAGAAGAGGATTTAAGCTGTTCTTAATTGGGTGAAAAACTTAATGCCAAATTATAAACAAGATTACAAAGCAGCAGAGTACCAGAACAATAATTTTGCAGTTGATCAAAGAAAAAGTTGTTTTTTGTTTCTTGTCGCATGTTATATATCCATGTATATGGTAAAGATGTATGAAGAATGTTTTGCTGTTGTTATGCTCAAAGAAAATTCTACCTAGGAAATACAGAATTTTTATTTTATGGTACTGGAGATTGAAGCCAGAGAAGAGTCTACCTCTGAACCACACCCCTTGCCCTTATTTTATTTATTTTGAAAAATGGTCTTGCCAAGTTGGCATACACTTGCCTCAGACCTGCAATCCTCCGGTCTCAGCCTCCCAAGTACTGGAATTATAGACACCACCATGCCAAGCTAAAGAAACAAAGAAGTTATTTTGTTTGTTTTTGTAATGAAGACAACAGACAGACAAATGACTTATAATCATACATTAAATGTAAAAGCAGTTTTCTTAAATTAATGGAAAATTACTCAAGATGTTTCTTTCATAATTTTGTAGATAAAAATGAGATGTAATGTTGTTAATTATATTATCATTCTAAAGGAAAAGTTGTTTATAATGTTTATCCACATAAGATGTTAATGTAGTAAGTTTTTTTTTTTTTTTGAGTATTTCATTTATGAGTTGTCTTCGAGAGTTCCCTGGGTTCTTATTTCATTTAGTGATTCTGAGACTCAAGAACTTTCAGGTCGTCTATATTCTAGCAATCCTGTGCCTGGGTCTCATCTTTCTATGGTTGTTTAGTAAGTTACAATATTTTTTTACGGTTTTATTTGTGCATTGTAATTAGACATCACAGTGAGGTTCAAGGTGATACAAAACACATGCCCACAGTACTTGATATGTTTCCCTCCGATCCCAGCATACTTCTACCCTCCTTATACACGTTAGTGAGATTTGCAATGACACCTTCCTATATGAAAACATTATTTGAACTGTGTCCTTCATCAGTTCTTTTTCTACTACCCATCTCCCTCAACCCTTTCCCAATTCTACTGGTCTCCTTCCTCAATTACCCAAATCCCTTTTATCTCCTATTTGCTCTCTAGCTTCCACATATGTGCTAGGATCTGGTAAACAAAGTCAGAGTTTTAAAGTGATCACTCTTTTTCACCATATTTGTTTAATCCTTCACCCTATGTCCGTATTCCTCAAGAAAAAAATCCTTGACAATATATGAGCTGAGAATGGTTTAGCCATATGCCCTTTCAGGTGTGATCTGCACATTTAAAGCAGTCTATATCGATGTAAAGCCACTCCAACTAGTACTTAGAAAATAATCTGCTACTCTCCCTCACACCATTTTTTTAACCTCTGGTTTGAAACAAAGAGAAAATTGCATAATATGCATAGGAAGTTTTTGTAAACCTGAGATGAAGTTCTCACCTAAAGAATTCCCTCCATGCTCTGCATGAGATTAAGATTTGGAAGAAAACTTCAGTGACTGATTTGCCCTCACGGTACCAAAACTCACTTAAGACATTCTACAAATTAAAATTAAAGTGGAAAGGTTATTTTTGATCATTTATTATTTGCTTTGTGTTAATATCCTTTTGAAATGTTAAAAGAAGATACCAAAAAGGAAACAGACTTTTATAGTGAAGACCATTAACTACCTTATTGCGTCATTTAAGATAAAAAGGTCAACTTTTTTGCTAAACTGAACTTGAGAAGGCGAGAGGGTGAGGGAGTGGGCTGGGAATTGAGGAAGGGGTTAAATGAGATATGTGTGCATATATGCCTTTATCATCTTGTACCTAACAAAGATGTATCATTACAATGCACCAATTATTATATAAAAAATAAATAATATTTAAAAAGATAAAAGAGTGAGCAAGACATGGTGGCACCTCATTCCTGTATTATCAGTACATAGGAGGCTGAGACAGGAAAATCTCAGATTTGAGGTCTGTCTCAGCAACTTAGTGAGACCTTGATTCAAAATAAAAAATAGAAAAGGGTTGGAGTGGAGTTCAGGGTTAGAACACCCCTGGGTTCAATCCCCAGCACCCCCCCCACACACACACACACAGAAAGGTGAGCTTAGAAAAGGTGTAGGCAGAACAAAAAAAATCTTATACAGATACCAAAGATACCCTGAATAGATAACACCAAAGTCTGCTGGCGCAGTGATGAAAATAATATCAGATAATTTCAGTTTCTTTTCTTCTTCCTGTGTGTCCTCCCACACCCCCTCAAATCTCTTTTCTTCCTCCTCCTCCTTCTCCTCCTCCTCCTCCTCCTCCTCCTCCTC
>PVLC010017612.1:0-33479 GCA_004027655.1 Graphiurus murinus
ACCGGAGGATCCGGGTTCGCGGCCAGCCTCAGCTACCTAGTGAGGCACTCCGCAACTTAGTGAGACTTGGTTTCAAAATAAAGAATAAAAAATAGGGCTGGGGGTATAGCTCGGAGGTAGAATGCCCCTGAGTTCAATCCCCAGTACCGCCAAAAATACCAAAAAAAAAAAAAAAAAAAAAGTATGTCATGGGATCTTCTGTATAATAGTCATAGACATGATAGTTATTTGTACATTGTTGTTGTATAAAAAACCTCATATTAATAGGCTTTTTCTTTCTTTCCAAAAATTTAAATATGGCAGTATTTTCATTTCAATTTTTTTTTTTTTTTTCGGTACTGGGGGTTGAACTCAGGGGCATTCTACCTCCGAGCTATACCCCCAGTCCTATTTTTTATTCTTTATTTTGAAACAGGGTCTCACTAAATTGTGGAGTGCCTCACTAGGTAGCTGAGGCTGACTGTGAATCTGGATCCTCCAGTCTCAGCCTCCCAAATGCTGGGATTACAAGTGTGGGCCACCATGCCCGCTTCATTTTAATCTTGATAAAAAATAAAATATTGTCATTTTAAAGGTAATGCAAAGAAAGATAATTCTTCTATCTGACATTCAGATCTAGTTGTCTGATCAGCTGAGTCACAGTATTACCAGCCTGGTCAATAGATTTTGGATGGTGCATTGATAAGCCTAAACTAATACTTATTGTGGGGCCAGTACAAGTTATTTCAATAATTATAGTTTCAGAATTAAATAAATACTATCATATAAATTAAAAAAATCAGGTTCTCTTTGAATATACCATTATATATTCATTTAATTCAATATTTAACAATAATTTTATGATTTGACACTATTGCAAGTGTGCCTATTTCTGTAACCTGGTTCATGTTCTTCAGCAAAATATGGTGGATGTTTTGTTTTTATACACTAACATTTAGATTTTTTTATGATTGTCTCTCTGATAGACTGTCAATTCTTGTTTTGATGAAATTAGCTTCAGATTCTTTAATAAGATGGCTATAATTTGAAATCCGTGTTATGATAAAAATCACCAGTATAGATGTGCCCTGGAGAACTCACATCCACCACTTCCTTCTTCTATGTACAAAAGGAACATAAACCTCCCTTTTGCCTTCCTCCAGTTAACTTCTAATCAGATTTCAGCAAAGACTTGCCTTGATGATCTCACCTTTATTGAGGAACACTCACTGGAAAAAGATTACTTTTCCTCAAAGTGATTCACATTAACTATGTTCCCAGGCTCTTCTACTTGAATGTTGCTTAGAAACAAATTTACTACAGCTGGTACAATCATTTCTCTAAATTCAGCTATATTTACAACTGGACGTAGAATATAAGCTTATCTTTAGGTTTTATAGCAAATATTTGCCAGTCTTGTTACTAGAGGTATCATGTGAGGCTTTGAAAAAACAACCAAGTTGTGACCATGTAAAACAAAACTTATTTGTACAACTTCAATTTGTCTTCAAATAAAATCTGACAGAGAATCTGAAAATGCTAGTGAAGGTTTCAAATATTATAGCCAAATACTGTGACAGTAAGTTTTACTGCCAGAACTGATATATCTATGACATATCTATGTCCTAATCTACCTTTTGTTAACTTGTGCAATCTATGAAATTTTCTATGAAATCATTTTTCTGTCTCTAAAGTAAAAATTCTTATTCTTAAGAATTATAAACTGTGTCATTCTGGTAAATGTTTAATAACCAGCTCAAATTAAAAAAAGAGGAGGAAGGAGAGAAAGAAAAGGGAAGAAAGAATGAAAGGAAACTGATTTGTAGCATTTGATAACTTTTTGAGTAAATGTCCCCATTGTGGTTTAATCCAAGATATCAATATGTCTCAATGAATGTGAAGTTAGGAAATGGTGTTATGCAGTTTTGCTTTCATGAACTTATAGACATTTGGCCCCATCACATCTGGGAATAAATTTAATACTAAACTAAATGTTTAATCAAGAAAATTTAAATTTAATCAAGAAAAAAGATCCAAGTTTAACATGTCATAGAAAGATTATTTAAGACTAAACTATGGGAATTTTAGATTTATTTAAATTGATGTTTTTATTTATTTATTTATTTATTTACTTATTTATTAAGGTACTAAAGATTGAACCCAGGGGCATATTACCATAGAACAACAGTCTGAGTCCTTTTATTTTTTATTTTGAAATAGAATTTTGCTACATTATTGCATACCTGTGATCCTCCTGTCTCTGCCATGTACCTGTCTCAGCTGTGTACCATAGCCTGCTTATAATGATTTTTAAATAAAATAATTTGAGTTGGTAGTAATAATGTATCAGAATATTTTTCATTGTCTTACTCACTTTACTCTTAAGGAAAGAAATTCCAACATACCCAGAGATTTGTCCTAATTGAAAGTCTAGATACTTGGCAAAGCTTAAATTGTGACTAATTTTCCATATAACTATAATGAAAAAGATAAGGACTGAAACAAACGAATAAAGATTCCACAGATCAGATATTAGAGTGGTTTTAAAAATGTTATTCTGAGTTTCTAAGTTCAGTGACTTCTTTCTTTAGAACTAATGAGTGTACTTTTTGATAAAATAAAAAAATGTTTCATTGAATCATAAAAAAGATGAAAGGTTCTGTTTCCTTGGGATGTGAAATTAGGCATACTATCCCCTGTGTCTCCCACTAAATATAATGGTAAAATCTAGACAAAATACATATGGCAGGTATTGTAAAGCTCTGAAAAACAAAAAAGGAGCTAGAGAATTGAAGAATAAGACCAGAATTCCAAGTATCACCAAAGCAAAGGAGTTTGCCATTTTTCCCTGCTGATGTAACCTGGCTAGAGCCAATACAGCTTGAAACCTGGGAGTGCACATGAACCTTGACAATGTGAGCTCAAGGACAAGTCTTCTGCGAGTGGCTGGAGGAGAGGAACAAGGGTCTTCTAACTTTCAGGCAGTGTGGGAGAAATCATTGACTGTTTGCCTTTTCTCTATTCACTATCCAAACAATAGCAGAGTGTGAGCAGTGAACATGAGTATGTAAGACCCTGTAGGAAGGAAACTTCTCCTTCAATCAGAGGACCATGGTCCCCAGAGGATGGGCAAATCTATGTTGCTACTGCTGTTGTATTCCCTCTCTGTCCTCTTGCCATTGATAGGCACATATTGGGCAAATTCATATCTAATCCAAGTGAATGACAGCCCAGTTCTCTGACCAAAGGATGGGAAAAAAGAAGTTACAGAATATCACAATGTATAGATGGATCAGGTGGAGAGAGAAATGTAAAACGTCTAGCCCATAAAGTTGTTTTTGAACTCCTGAGCTCAAGGCTGATAGGCACATATGATAATCTTATCTAAATGGCATGCAGTAGCATTGGAAACAGAGCCATAACATAAACCACTGGAATGAACCTTAGATTAGACAGTGGATAGGACACAGAGGAAACAGCTCTGAATGGCCCTGAAAAATATTTTTAAAAAAGCACTTACATAGAAGTTTTAACCTACAGAATTTACAGTCTCCATCAACTAGTTGTGTTTTATGCCCAAACAACAAACATACTAATATTCTCCATAGAATTTTAAAAAGAAACTAAGTTTCATAATATACTTAATATACTATTCAAAATGAACACCAGGCATTCCAACATTTCTTGGCATACAGAATTAGGAAATATATTAACCTGGAAAAGAAAATGAACAAGTACCAAATTTGAGATGACAAAAATATTACATTTATTTGACAAAGATTTTAAAGTAGCACTTTATAAAAATATTTCAAAAAGAGACAAACATCCTTGAAATGTAGAAAATATAGAAATAATTCTCAGTGAATTGTTAATAATGTAAATAATGGAAACTTTTTTTATAAATTAAATGGAAATTTTAGAACTGAAAGAATAATAGCAACAACAAAATAGAAAAACAAAACTCACTCATTGTTTTGGATTCAGTATCAGGGTAGCGATGATAAAATTGAGTGAGATAGTATGGAAAGCATCCAGTCTGACCAAAAAAGGGAAGACTTTTAAAAATGAATAGTGTGTCAAGTTCCTTTGAGAGTCTGCCTTCATAAATGTTGAGAAATATTTCAATGGATTCATATAAAACTTGAAAAAGAGTTGAAAATTGCCAAAAAGATCCTTTAAAGCTAGAAATTTGGGAAAAGACTTATTATATATATTCATAAAGCTTACTGAAACCCAAGCAGGGAATATTCAATAAAACTGGCACTGATATGCATCATAATCAAACTGCTAAATGATATTTGTCTAGAAACAAAGAAAATCCTGAAAGCAGCCAGAGAAATATCACATAATACTAACAAGATTAAAAACAATTTATGTGAGAGTATATTTATTATCTAAGACCTCAGAGGACAGAAGGAAGTAGCACAACATAGTTAAAGAGTTGAAATGAATAAATTACAAACCCAAAAATCTATATCCACTTAAAATCTATTTCAAGAATGAAAGCAAAATAAGTATTTTCTCAGGTTAAAGAAAACAAACGGAATCCATTGAAAGGAAGCCCATTTAAAAAAATTGCTAGACAAAGTTCTTCATTCAGAAATAAAATTATAATAAATTATAGAAAAAGTAGTCTTAGGAAACTATCATTGATAAGAGTGATATTACATAATAAACAAGGAGTGAGTCTGCCCAAGGACATAACAATCTAAAATATGCATACACCTAATAAAATTATATTAGGATATATAAAGTCTCCAAAGAGACAAATCTAATATAGCTGGAGATTTCAGTACTCTTGTGCTAATTGACAGAAATAGTCACCAAAAATGAATGGTATAGAAGTGAGTAATACATAAACCAAGTATATCCAATTAACATTTGCAGAACATTCCACCCAATAATAAAGAAATAAACATCCCTGTTAAACGTAAATTAAATATTTACTAAAATAGACCGTTTGAGTCATAAAATAAAGCTGGTTATAGAAAGGTTATAGAAAACTTAATGTTTTTTATGTCCACCTTTTACTTCTCATTATCAATTTTTTTCCCCTCCCCTTGCACCTACTATTGGACAATTGTATTATTTTCTCAAAATTTATGATATTTAATATATGGCAATATTTGGCTATTTGACACTAATTTTTGTGCAAATTTTATAATTGATCATTATAATAATCTATAATAATTTATAGTTAATAATAATTTATAATTTTTCCATTTTTTACCAAATAGTAAGAAACACCAATTATGCTTTATTTTATTCAGCCAAGTACTTTTTCACAGTTGTGTCATGTATACCATTTCTTGGATAGTTTACATTTTGATAATTGTCAATACTCTATCAATAGATTTAGAATTTGACTGAGTATATTTGAACCAAAATATTTCTGAAAATTTTATAAATAGTGCCCTGTTGTCTTGTATCATTTATTGTTTATGTAGAAGATACCAACTGTATTTTCACTCTTGAAAGGGATTTGATTCTATACACATTTTATCATAATTCTTCTTATCCTTTTTAAATACATTAGGTCATATCTGTGGTGTGGTCCATAGCATAATTTGGAAAGTTCAAGAACTGTGTTCTGAATATTACCCTCACAATTGCTTTTTTTTTTAAATAAAACTTCACCATGATATAATTGACACACAACTCATTCACTTAAAGTATACAGTTTATTGATATTTAATATATAAAGACTTATATGACCACCACCAAAGTAAATTTTATAACATTTCACTACCTCAAAAAATCTTGAACACACTAGCTGTCACTCCCTACTCTCTGCCTGGTTGTTGTTGTTTCTATAGATTTGCCTATTATGGATATCTAATAGAAATAAAATTGTAAACATGTGCTCTTTTGTAACTGAATACTTTCACATAGCAATTCATATTGTTTCATGCTTGCTTTGGTACTTGTATGGTATTGTATACATGATGGTATTTTATCATCAGTTGATGGACATTTGATTCCTTTCCATCTTTTGGATATTCTGAATGACACTGCTGTAAACATTCAGTTATAAATTTACATGTAGACATGTTTTTAATTTCTTTATTATATTCCTAAAAGTTGAATTTCTGTGTCACATAGTATCCTGTTTTTAATTATTTGATAAATTGTTAGACTATACTCCAAAGTGGCTGCACCATCTTATGTTCCTACCTGCAGTATATGAGTGCAGACATTTATTATTATCTGCTTTTTGTTAATTCTACCCATCCTAATGGAACTGTTTAAGTTTTAGGAGGATTATTTGGGAAGAGCTACTCTAGGAAATCAATGTTGTTCGCATCTATGAAGAAACAATTGCAATCAGTCTTTTGCAACTACAGAGATGCCAATCTGATAATGAGGGCAATTCCAGATGTCTTATTTGGCAAAAAATCTGAATTTAGTTTTAGAAATCTATGTTCTTGAAGTCAAAAGGATTCTTTTTAGGAAGAAGTTTCATTGCATGAAATTTATCTTGATGTAACACCTATTATCTTGTCATTTGTGGGAGCATAATATTTTGAACTTTATGATAGTAGTCCAGATTTTGTGTCCTGCTTTTTCATTAAGCCAGAAAACCTTCAAGTGCAGACTCAGACTCATGTGCAACTGGAGTTTCATGCAACTGTTCATGATTTGCATTTGGAGGAAATCATGCAGTGAAGCATATTTTATTATTCAACAGCAGTAACAGCAAAGAGTAGGGCTGCCACTCAGATGCAGGCATTGATGGTGCTAAGGGGAGCTTTAGGGCATTGTTCTCACCTTTGGTCCCTCTTCAAGAGTCTGATAAAAACCTACTATATTTGTATAATCAGAATGGACTTGGTATTTATAATCCTGATTGATATTCTTCTAAAATAGTTTTCTAATTTATACAAAACTATTTCCTTTATTATTCCCATACAAGTCCCTTTCTTGTTAGTTTTATATAATTCTAAAATGATAATATTAGAGAAATCATAAAAATATATTTAAATATAAAGTCAATTTTATTTTAAATTTAATTTCAAGGGCATACTATTAAAAATTCTCATTTTATTTCTAGCAGTGCCTGAAATTCATATCAAAGTGTTTCAATAGATATTCCACTTAGGACTCTTGATTATCTTTCATCACTTTTGAATTATGACCTTGTAGCAAGTACAAATTACATTTATTACAAATCTGTTTGCATGTTTTGTTTTTTTTTTTTTTTTTTTGCGGTACTGGGGATTGAACTCAGGAGGGGCATTCTACCTCCGAGCTACACCCCCAGCCCTATTTTTTATTCTTTATTTTGAAACCGAGTCTCACTAAGTTGCGGAGTGCCTCACTAGGTAGCTGAGGCTGGCCGCAAACCCGGATCCTCTGGTCTCAGCCTCCCGAATGCTGGGATTACAAGCGTGCGCCACAACGCCCGGCTCTGTTTGCATGTTTTTTATTCGCATTTATTTCTCTTCTCTTTTCCTTAAGCTCTTTGGGTTCTTTTTGCTACAGCTTTGTCCAAATGACTTGTTCTCTTCATGTTATTTTCCTTGATGCCTCTGCTAAAAATGGTGTCTGTATCCATCCAACCTGTAAATACAGATATTCAAATGCCACTTCAACACTACACCAATGAGACTTCATTTTGACCATTCAAAAACACTTCATGGTCATCTTTTTTTTCTGCACAAACTACTTTCATAATTATAGTTCATGTTAGAAATCACAGAATGAGAAAAAGTGATCTTAAGTTTGGCTTCTGTGGGCTAGAAGAGAAAACTAGAATGAATAATATTTTATATTTTTGCATTTTAATATTTAAAATAATTCTAAAGCTTTGAGAAAAATACGAAAAAGTTTCAATGTATTGTATGTCTTTAATTCCTTCCTTTATTTCCCTTCCAATTTTATTTTTTACCTTTTCAGCCATTACTATATATATATATATATATATATATATATATATATATATATAAAATATAGAGTCTTATATATGGCTCAAATAATATTGTCATAATGAATACTGAACAAAGTGATAAATACATGTCAATTACTTCTAATACAAATTAAAATGCTATTATCTATTTACTTCACAAAGCTCCAGGTTTCCTTACCCAGAAAATTGTTACCAAATAAGTTGCTACTTAAAATTTTAAAAGGAGATTTCAGAAAATTAAAGCAATTTATTCTCTTTTGATGCTCTTGTTTTTGGTTATTCATTTTAATGAAGCAGATATCATCCAGGCCTTGACAGTGTCTACATTTCAGTTGAACAACAAATAGAAGAATGAATAATTTTAGGTAGTGATATATAAAGTGGAGAAAATAAACCATGGTAATTAAGTAAGGAGTGACTTTAGATTATTATTCTGAAAAAGTCTCACAACTTAGTTGTACATTTAAGCTGAGTTCTGAATAATTAGAACAGAACAACTGTGGAAATATAGGAAAGAATATGCCCAGCAATTCGAGGATAAAGTCAAATACTCCAGGAAAAAAACATGTTTGCTGATTTCAGATATGAAAACAAAATGTTTGGAATGTAGTGATTAAGAACTACAGTGGTAAAAATGGCATGCTATATTTTATATCTACACCTTATGTATTTAATATGACACATTGAAAAAGGATTCTTTAAAAATTAATTGAATGCTTGTAGAAAGCAGAAAACATTTTTCCTGGTGAAGCTGAACACAAGTTTCTACAGTTCTTAAAACAGCTGAGTGGACATACAATAGCTTTCTAACCAAAGCCAGCCAACCATAGGTAAAGCTTATCGGGGTCCTTGGGTTTTGGGTTTTCGGGTTTCGGCACCACTTATCGTCCCCCGCGCCGGACCCTTGCCCGCGAGGGCCCGAAGAGACGACAAACACACAGGAATGGTGCAAGCTTTTTTATTCTTTTTTCTCTCTCTCTCTTCTCTTACTTCCTCCCTATTTTTTTACTCCTTCTCCTCACAGGAGAAACTTTTTCTCTCTTCGTCAGGTACGGGAGGAAAAGGGGAAAACCAGTGAGTCTGTCAGGGAGTATTTACTCAGGCAACTTCAGTAACACTCCCTCCTATTGGGCACGCACTGTCCACGCTCTAACGTGTTGGCGCATGCGCTCTGACATGGCACAGCCCTAGGATGTTACCACGTGTAGCTGCTCCTGGCACTCTGCCAGGCGCCATCTTGAGGCGAGTTCTCTCTGGGCCTGCCAGGCTAAGACTCCAACAAAAGCTGATACTGGTATGTGAGTCAAGCTAACTAAACTATCCAACCTTTCTATCTTAAAGAGTCTGTGTACAAACTCACAGTGATATAGCATAGAGGGTGGAAAGGGCTGAATGAAACAAATAGAGGAGGCAGGAGAAATCATTGTGATACAGTGAAGCAAAGCACTAGAACAGCAAATAATGTACAATTGTTACAAAGGAAGCAATAGGAAACCAAGTCCACATGGCTGTACTGTGTGCTGAATGATTTCAGAGTTCCTGAATAGCATGCAGCCTCCTTGAACTGTGACTGCTGCAGCTGAGACCATGCGTAATGACTTCCTCGTGTACTCTTCTAATATCACCTCATTAGTGTGTCTGCACATATTGTTCTGTTCCTTATGTTATAACAGAGCTTTAATCACAATATGCTACTTAATTCTCATGACAAATCGTTTGATGAGATGAATGTTAGAAGGGCTTAGAGTTGATCCTCAGTAGCTATTCTTTCTTCTCCTGTGAATTACTCCAAATGCAGATAGAAAATATTTGAAGGAAAAATTGAGTTTTCACTGAACTTGTATGGAACTTTTTCTTGACATCATTCCATAAAAAATACAGTACAATAATTATTCCCATTGTATTTACAGGGTATTAACCTAATATAAGTACACTAGATATGATTTAAAATGCAATTGTGTTCCACATAATGCATCAGTCAACAAGAGACCGCCTGGAGGACAATGGTTCCATCCGATTTTAATGGACCTGAAAAATTCCTTTCACTTAGTGATACTATAGCCATCATAATGTCATAACACAATGTATGACTGCTGTGTTTGTGGTGATGCTAATGTAAACAAAATTGCTGTGCTGCCAGTCATACGGAGGCATAGTAGACACAATTACGTACAGTACATAATACTTGATAATGGCAATAAACAATTATGCTACTGCTTCATGTATTTACTACACCTTTATTGTTATTTTATAGTGTACTTCTACTTAGAAAAAATTAACTGCAAAACAGCCTCAGGCATGTCACTCAGGAAGTTTTCCAGGAGAAGATGCTGCTATCATAAGAGATAACAATTCCGCACAAGTTGTTACTCTCAAAACCTTCCAGTGGGACAATACGTGAAGGTAGAAGACAGTGATACCATTACACTGACTTTATGTAGTGTAGCCCTAGGTTATTGTGTGCACATCTTTGTTTTTACTAGAAAAGCTTAAAAAGTTAACAAATAAACAAATAATTTTATAAATAGGCTGTACCATTTTTTATTTTATAAATACCTATGCCACATAGCTTAGGTATGCAGTAGGTCATACTATCTGGATTTAAATAAATATACCCTGTGATGTTTGCACATCAGAATCATCTAATAATGCATTTTCAGAATGCATTCCTGTTACTAAGCTCTGTATTACTGTATACCATAAGATGTGTATCAGTTACATGAAAAACTAAGCCATTTTATAAGAGCATCCATAGAGTCTGGTATCTGTCACAATAATTCTAAGGTCACACAGTAAGTAGAAGACGTGAGTTTGACATTTAAACTAACATTCTAGATTGAACAGAAGTTTAGCCAGTTCATTTACATACCTGGAGTGACTCTAGATTGAATCATTTTAATGAAGGCCAAAAATGGATAGTCAAGAGAATGAGAAGAGAAGTCATGGCTGTGGAAAATATTTGCAAAAGATAATACATCTGAAAGCTGGATGTGGTGGGGTATGCCTGTAATACAAGTACTTGGGAGGTTGATATAAGAGAATCTCAAGTTCAAGGCTAGTATAAGTAACTTAGTGAGACCGTGTTTCAATATAAGCAATAAAATTCAGCCGGGCATGGTGGTGCATGCTTGTAATCCCAGCATTCGGGAGGCTGAGACCGGAGGATCTGGGTTTGCGGCCAGCCTCAGCCCTAGTGAGGCACTCCGCAACTTAGTGAGACTCGGTTTCAAAATAAAGAATAAAAAATAGGGTTGGGGTATAGCTCGGAGGAGGTAGAATGCCCCCAAGTTCAGTGCCCAGTACCACAAAAAAAAAATAAAATAAATAAAATTCTGGAGGTGTAGCTCAGCAGTAAAACACCCTTGAAATCAGTCCACAGTACCAAACAAATTTAATAACACTTATATGACAAAGGAACAATTAAAACTCAGCAAGAAAAACACCACTCAATTTAAAAAATAAGCAAAGAATATAAATAGACATATCAAAGAAGCTATAGAGATGACAAATAAATACATCATAGTTCATCAGAGAAGCACAAATTTAAAAAATAGTGAGATATGATTATATAATATATATTAGAATGACCAATATCCAAAACTCTGACACTACCAAGTGCCATTGTGGTGGGGGATGCTGATAGAGGGAGAAAATGTGACCATTGGAGACAAGGTATACTGGGAACTCTCTGTACTTTCTGTTCAGTTTTGCTGTGAAATTAAAAATTAAATCTATTAAATTAAGTTGTACACAAGAATTCTGACAGAAAACAGATTTATCTACATGCAAAAGTTTTCACCTCACTTGAACAGTGTGCCATTTTTTTAAAAAAAAAAATATTTAGTGTAGAAGAGAAAGTCAGTATTAAAAAAACACAAAATTAATTTGCTTCTTATTTATTGAATATTCCTGAATATCTAGTTACATATTTAATTTTACTAGTTTAGAGATGTTCCTGAAAAAAATTGTAATTATACTTCTATTAATTTCACATGTAGCCCATAGAACAATTTAGGATACTATGTTGGTTAATACATGTATTAAAAATTGATAATTTGTTCTCCAGTACTTAATTAGTTCATGTATTATTTACTAACAGGAATGATAGGATATAACAACAATGATTTGAAAATATCACAGGTCTTGTAAAAAACATAAAGCTACATATTTGTCTCATAACAGTATTTGTAAAAGATAACTGACCTTTCTAATTGGTTCTTAACTACAGCAAACACATCCTCACTCAGAGATTTTGAACTAATCATTGGAGCACATCTACATAGAAAAAAAATAAACAATACATTTTGTTATTTTGTACAAAATAAGTAAAAAGTCCAAAAAGTTTACACAAGCTTTAAAAATAACAGATGCTAATGGATTAATTTAAACAATATATTTGTTGTGTCTACCTCACTTTTAATTTTTTAAATTAAAAAAAATTGACACTTTGAGAGACAAATTACTCCTTTCATATTTATTTAATGCTTTTCGGTCTTCTTTAAAGTATTTAGTCAACAAGCTACACAAACTATTCACATTTTGACAAAAGAACAATCACTTTAATTTTCTGATCTAGAAAACAAAAATGTGAAAATGATTCTATCTTTATTATAACAAATTTTATATTTAACATGCTGAGAACAGTCTAATTTGAAAAGTATTTCTGTGGTTTTTACTCATCCTAAACATATTTTTATTGAAGTATTACAAATATACATCAAAATGAGGCTAGAAATATGCATGCACACAGCACTTACTGTGTTTCCCTGCACTTTTGAGACTAGTTCTCCCTATATTTACCCTTCCACATAAACTTATGAAAATCCATAATTTTTCTGCTTTTCCTTCCTATCTCTGAGATAGGTGTTTTGACAATTCCCGGGTAAATGGTGGTTTTTCTTCAAGTTTATTCTTTTAATTCTGTTAATCTGGGCTTATGTTCATATTTTCACATATTTAATACAATTATGTTTTGACATTAAACTCTACTCACATGCTTACTACTTTCTCAGCTCATTATTTGCTATTCCTTCTCTGTATCTTTGATTCACCTTATAGGACTATTTTCTTTTTCCTAAAATCCAATTTATTTAATCTGTGGCATTGTGTGAAGCATAAATTGAGAGTGTTCACTTCTGACAAGTGCATAACTCTCGCTAATCAAAGAAAACTTTAACTGATGATTCCTCAATGTGGGATTCTCCTTATCATCCCAGTAGTATAAAATCAAACTGCAAGCCTGTGTGAGAAAGGCCCTGACTTATATGTTGTTAAGAAGATTTTTTTTTATCAGCTCACATCTAAGACAAACCAAATATTTTACTCTTTTTTTAACTCTTTTTTGAAAGACAGACTTTTATAGTCTGATGTTTAATTAAAGAATGATTTCTATTATTATCCCTATATCTTACAAGTATCAGGTACAAGTCCACAAATGTTATTGTCCAGTATCTAAGTAACTATTACAGCTAAGATTCTGTATATGGCATTATTCAGGAGTAGACATAACTTAAAGAATTTTATCAGCACTGATATCATGTCCTCTCCAAACTTTTAGTTAGAAAAATTTACTTCATTTTTTTTTAGTTCAGCTATGCATTTGAAAGTATTTCATTATACTGGAGCACAATAGAACATGTCTATACTTCCAGCTACTCATGAGGTTGAGATAGGAGGGTTGCAAGTTCAAAGCTAGCCTGAGATCCTGTCTCAAAATAAAAAAAAAATAAAAAGATAATTTAAACAGACCAGGAGGTAGCTTAGTTGTGGAGTCCTTGCTTAGCATATGTAAGGCCCTGGGTTCAATTCATAACCTTTCTCCCTCTCTCTCTCTCTCTCTCTTTCTCTCTCTCTCTCTCTTTCTCTCTCTCTCTCTCTCTCTTTCTCTCTCTCTCTCTCTCTCTCTCACACACACACACACACACACACACACACACTCACACACACACATACACACACACGCACACATTCATTACCTAGTATTTCCATAAATATGACTTTAAAATTTATTGCTTGACAAATAACAATTATGTATACTTATCATGAACAGAATGATGCTTTAATATATGTGTATGTTGTGGAATGGCTAAATCAAGTTATTGAATATATGTGTTACTTTGCACACATAATTATTTTGTGGTTAGTACAACTAGATTACATTCATTTAGCAATTTGGGGGTGTAGATGTTTTTATTAACTATAGTCATTATAGTTCTCTGGCATTTACTTTTGCAGTGTAATTGAAATTTGGAGTTGTTTAACCAACATCTTCCTAACTCGTCCTTGCCCCAACCTCTGGTTATCACCAATTCCTCTACTTCTAGGAGTTCAGCTTTTTTAGATTCCACATATAAATGAAATCATGTGCATGTGTCTTTCTGTGCCTAACTTATTCCACTTAATACAATGTCTTCTAGTTCCATTCGTGCTGTTGCCAATGAAAGAATTTCATGATTAAAGTAGTTGATAAATTGAGATATAAAACAGTTATTTCTTTGTGTCAGTTGTGACACAAAAGTTTTGGGTTATGTAGTCTAATCCTATGAATCTACCTACATTGCAACAAAAATGAATAGAAAGTCATAACTCACATACACAAGTCTGACAATTATATGCTTTTGTCAAAAATGTCAGCTTATAAGGCAAGTATAAGCAGAAGTATAAGCACAGGAATAAAGCATGAGGAGATAGATGTGGCGGAAAAGATTAAGGTTCTTGATCATTTATTGTAACACCAGGATGGAAGAAACTTCTATTAATACACAGAATATATGCCTATCTAACCAAAAGAAAGAATCTACCCAGATTATCAAAAAAAGAAATGAAAAAGAAGACATCATCACAGACAGTGGGGACATCCAGAGGACCATTAAAAAATATTTTGAAGATTTATACTCCAATAAACTGGAAAACATGGAAGAAATCAACAGATTTCTAGATACATACAACCTACCTAAATTGAACCAAGAAGATATAGAAAACCTGAATCAACCAACAGGAAGCAAAATGATAGAAAGAGCAATAAAAAGCCTGTCATCAAAGGAAAGCCCAGGTCCAGATGGATTTCCAGCCAAATTCTATAAAACCTTTTAGGAAGAACTAAAACCAATACTTCACAAGTTATTCCATGAAATCAAAAGGGATGGAATTCTTCCAAATTCCTTCTATGAGGCCAGTATCAGACTACTACCAAAACCAAAAGAAGATACCTCAAGAAAAGAAAATTACAAACCAATATCATTGATGAACAAAGATGCAAAAATTTGAAATAAAATACTAGCCATTAACATTCAAAAGTACATCAAGAAAACTGTATACCATGACCAAATTGGTTTCATCCTAGTAAAGCAAGGCTGTTTCAACTATACAAATAAACACATGCTATTCACCACATAAATAGAACTAAGGAAAAAAATCACATGACCATATCAATAGACACTTAAAAAGCATTTGACAAAATCCAACACCCATTCATCTTAAAAACACTGAAGAAAATCAGAATATAAGGAACATACCTCAATAGTATTAAGGCAATATACAATAAACCCAAAGCCAAAATCATATTGAATGGGGAAAAACTTCATAAATTCCCTTTAAAATTAGGAACAAGACAAGGATGACTCATGTCACCACTCTTTTTCAATATAGTACTTGAGACTCTTGCCAGAGCAATAAGATAAGAGCAGGGTATTAAAGAAATTCAAATAGGAAAAGAGAATTAAATTTATCTTTATTTGCAGATGACATGATCCTAAATATAGAAGACCCCCCAAAAAAACTCAACCAAAGGACAACTAGAGCTCATTAACAAACTCAACAAAGTAGAGGAATACAAAACCAACCTAAAAAAACAGTAGCTTTTCTATACACCAACCATGAACCCACTGGGAAAGAAATCCTGAAAACAATTCCATTCACAATAACCTCAAAACAAATCAAATGCCTAGAAATACATCTACTCAAGGAGGCAATAGACCTCTACAATATAAATTATAGAACACTAAAGAAAGAAATTGAAGAATATCTTAAAAGATGGAAAGATCTCCCTTGCTCTTGGATAGATAGAATAAATATTATCATAATGGACATTCTACCAAAAGACATCTACAAAGTCAGTGCAATCTCTATCAAAATACCAATGTCATCCTTCACAAACCTAGAAAAACCAGTTCTAAATTTCATATGGAGAAACAAAAGACCCAGAATAGCCAAAGCAATTCTCAGCAATAAGAACCACGCAGGAGGTACAACAATATCTAACTTCAAATTATACTATAGAGCTATAGTAATAAAAGCAGCATGGTATTAGCACAAAAATAGACCTATAGACCAATGAAATAGAATAGAAGATACAGAAACAAATCCATACACTTATAGCAATTTTTTTTTCAACAAAGGTGCCAGATACATACATGGTAGAATAAGCAGCCCTTTCCACAAATGGTGTTGGGAAAGCTGGTTATCCATTTATAGAAAAAATGGAACTAAATCCTTACCTCTCACTCTGCACAAGAGTTAACTTAAGATGGATCAGAGACCTGAAAGTGAGACCAGAGACTTTGAAGCTACTCAATGAGGGCATAGGTCTGAAACTCCAACATATAGGCATAGTTATAAACTTTCTCAACAAGATCCCCAAAGCTCAGTAAATTAAAACAAGAATTAATAAGGGGTATGGCATTAAACTAAAATGTTTCTGCAAATCAAATGGCCACTAAGAGTCTAAAGAGAAAGCCTATGGAATGGGAGATCTTTTCCAGCTATCCCTCTGATAGAGGACTAATATCTAGAATATACAAAAAGCTTAAAAGACTTTACACTAAAAAATCAAATAACCTAATCAAGAAATGATGGACAACTGCATTGAATAGACACTCACATAAGAAGAAATACAAATGGCAAATAGATAAATGAAGAAAATATTCAACATCTTTAGCAATCAGGGAGATGCAAATCAAAACTACACTGAGATTCCGTATAATCTCAATCAGAATGACAATCATCAAGAAGTAAGAAAAACAGTAAGTGTTGGAGAGAATGTGGGGAAATAACTCTTCCTCACTGTTGGTAGAATTGCAAATTTGTTCAGCTGCTATGAAGATCAGTGTGGAGATTCCTCAGAAAAATGAGAATGGATCCACCATACTATCTGGCTATGCCACTCTTGAGTATCTTTCCAAAGGGACTGAAATCAGAAAACTACAGTAATACATACATACTCATGTTCATAGCAGCACAATTCATAATATCCAAATTGTGGAACCAATCTAGGTGTCCATCAACAGAAGAATGGATTAAAAAATTATGGTAAATACACACAATATAATTCTACTCAGCAATAAAGAAGAACAAAATTATTTTATTTGCAAGAAAATGGAAGGACCTGGAGAACATTGTTAAGTGAGATTAGACAGTCACAGAAAGTGAATCTAGGGAACAATTTGGATACCAGAGGGACTCCAGATAATGGAGGAGAAATTTAACTGTAGCCAGGGAAAGGGATGGGGAAGACTGAGGTTCATTAATGGAAATACTGCCATTGACTATGTGTACATATGTGGATATACCAACATCAATCTCAGTACTCTGTATCAAGAAGGGGGGAAATGGGGAGGTGGAGAGGTGGTACCAAGTGCTATGTGCATGTATATCACTGTTAACATGATTTACATTATGATATGAAACTATAATGCACCCATAAAAGCAAAAAAAAAAAAAAAAAGTTTCCAGCCAGTCATGGTGGTTCATGCCTGAAATCCCAGTTCTTGGGAGGCTGTGACAGAAGGATTAAAAAAGCAGACTGGGGTGTATGTCAGATGGTACAATCCCCAGTACCACAAAAATAAATCAATAAATATATATACATAGTACATATATATATGGGAATAAATCAATATATATATATATATATATATATATATATATATATATATATATATACATAGTACATATATATATGGGAATGCCAAACTATGTACAGATTAGAAGTCCCATTATTTACCAAGAACACACAGAAAGGGTTTCTTTTACAGTTAATAAACAAAATTAAATAAAACCAAAAAGGAAAAACAAAAATACAATTGCTTCTCTTCTCCCAAAAGATCATATATAGGTAACTAACCAAGCAGAAAGTTCAGAAGAGCAAACAAAACAAAAACAACCAAAGAAACAACAAATCTTTATAGTCTTAAAACAAAAACTCATAGGAGACTGTATTTCCAATATGAAACGTGAATGTCTTGAGACCACTGGAAGGCTGATCTGAGCACAAAAGGTCTCATGGGTCTCATGAAGGCTGCCTTTTCCCCTCTCTGTGGACAAATGACACTTCACATTTTTAAATTTTTTAAAATTTATTCATAAAATCATAAAAGTTGTGTATTATGAATGTGTTACCATGCAATGTTCAATACACATGCAATTATGCATTACCTTTTGCAATAGCACACCAGAACTTCTTGCTTCCATTTAGCTCTAACTTAGTGCCTATCAATCCACCTTTCACAACCTTATACTCTCCTGCCTCTGGCAACCACCATTCTACTCTCACCTTCTGAGTTCAACCCTTTTCTACTCCACCTATGAGTCAGATCATGCAGTACTTATCTCTTTGTATTGGCACTGTATATTTGAGAAATGCTCATCAGGGAAATCTCAGTAGAAGCTTCAGATTGTCGAAAGGCCTATTAGAGCGGAAAACAAAGCAAATAGTCACAACAAAGCATATACACAAAGCTGGGTCTATTAATTTTCCAGAGACAGAAACCCATGAACATGGGAAAGTCATTGAATAGTTTACTGAAGAATATAAACAGGAATTTGTAAGTGTGAGAAAAAGGAATTCATATTGGTTATGCTAATTAAGGATTAAAAACTAATCTTCAGAATAGACCTGTACTTACTTTATTAAACTAAGCCCCCTTGCTTATTGCTTAGGAAAACATCTTTATCTAGACCCAGCAAGAGTCTGATATAATGAGATCTGTCAAAGTTGATGGCCCTTTACTCCTTCATCTGTAAGAAAGCATTCTAGTTATAAGAAAAAAACTCTGCCGGGTGTGGTGGCGCACGCTTGCAATCCCAGCATTCGGGAGGCTGAGACTAGAGGATTCGGGTTCGCGGCCAGCCTCAGCTACCTAGTGAGGCACTCCGCAACTTAATGAGACTCGGTTTCAAAATAAAGAATAAAAAATAGGGCTGGGGTATAGCTCGGAGGTAGAATGCCCCTGAGTTCAATCCCCAGTACCGCAAAAAAAAAAAAAAAAAAAAAAAAGAAAAAACTCCATCCAGTTTTTCTATTTCTAAAGTAGTGCCATATTAAGTGTACAATGTTTCTTCTGCAGTGAAGAAAACAAAAAACAAAACAAAACAAACCCCAGAAAGGTGAACTGCATTGCTTCAATAAGTGGACTGTTTCAATTGGCCTTGACCAGAGAACTAGAAAAGTTACAACACTCTTTATTTTTAGCACTGCAGAAGTAAAAAGGAAATCATGTGGCCAAGTTTAAAGTTGTAAGGTATCTTATATATGACCTACTTCAAAAGCTTCATTTTACATATAAACTCTCTGTTGTATAAGAAATGTCACACACCCAACATTTGACAGCACATGAAAAGGCGAAGCATCACTTGTGTCTGTTGAAACCGCTGTGTAACTGCTCTTTCAGTTCACTCAGGGACTGCAGAGTTTGGGTAATTTCCTAAGATATTTGAATACTTAAAAGTAACAGGAAGTACTTGGAAACATAAAACCCAAAATTTAATTTAATTAGTTATTAGTTTAAACAACTATGCAATGGTTGTTTATAAAATAGAAGCTCAATTTCCCATCAAAGAAAAATAGTATTTGTTGTGCATCTGCATTTCTTCCTTTTATTTCCTTAACTGAAATCTGGACTGTAAGATTTTTTTAGGGAATGTTATCCAGCAGCAGTCCTTACTCTCATCATAATTAACATTTCTGATTGCTATTCTCAACTGACAATAAAATTATTTCAAGGTCTGTATTTTATCCTTCTTGTAGTATGTATTTATGGCAGCCCAACCACTGTTGTAAATTTAATCTGACCTTTTCTGGAACTGTTTGATTTGATAAATAGGAAAATGTGATTGTATATTGGCAGCCATAGACATCATAGGGTTTCCACTGAGTTAATGAAAGACAAAGTTTGTGGGACTGTTGATTTCATACAATTTTCAAACTGACTTACTGCAAACCTTCATGAAAAATTCAAAATATAATCATTCTGCACACAAATTTCCCATGGTGTCTTTTGCAAAATAAAACACTAAAGATGGAAGCACAGATGCTCAGAAAAACTTGTTACCCACTGAACACCTTCTCCTCATCCCCCTTCCCTCCTACCCTCTGCAGCCTTGGTGAGCACTGTTCTACTCTCTACTTTTACAACATTATTTTTTTTAAGGATTGAAGAAGATGGAGGGTAGTACATAGTACATGTTGCTTATGTTTTAAAATTTTTAAAACCCATTTTTGGTGACATAAAATTGTTGAATAATTAATTAAGCCTATAGAATGAAGAAAACAAAAAAAATCTGCTCCTAAAATTTTACTTTTTTAAACCTTGATTTGGTATAATATATAAATTTATGATAAAGGGATTTCTTTTTGTGAGTGCATGACATTGAATCCAGGAGTGTTCTACCTCTGAGCTATACATCTAATTCTATTTTATTTATTCATTTTTTAATTTTTTTGGTATGGGGATTGTGTGTGAGTGAGTGTGTGTGTGTGTGTGTGTGTGTGTGTGTGTGTGTATGAGACTGAACCCAGTAGTAATCTATTTCTGAGCTATACCCCCAAGCCTTTTTTTATTTTTTATTTTGAAACAGGGTCTTCTTAAGTCACTGACAGTCTTGCTAAGTTGTCAAGGCTGGACTAGATCCTATGATCCTCCTGGTTCAGGCTCCTAAGTGCTGGGATTACAGGCTTGCACCAAGATTTATGAATTTTATTTATGTATTTTTATTTAGTGTGTCTGGTACTCAATATTAAACCCAGGGGCATTCTGCCTCCAAGCTATGCCCCAAGGGTTTTTTGTTTGTTTGTTTATTTGTTTTTGTTTTTGTTGTGAATCAGGGTTGGGTTACTGAAAGTCTCCTACATTACTGAGACTGATATTCAACTTGTGATCCTCCTGTTTCATTATGCCTGGCTTACTTTTTATTTTGGAATACAGTATCACTAAATTGACATGTATTGGCCTCGAAAGTTCAGTCCTCCTTTCTCAGTTCCCAAGTACTGGAATGACAAGCATTTTGCACCAGACCCAGCTGGTAAGAGATGTTTCTTAATAAAACTCTTCACAATAAATAACAAGAAGGAATTCTTTTTTTTTTAGCAATTTGAAGATTTATGCATTAATTTTTCCTCCAGTGACTCATTAAAGCGTCTTTGAAATATTGTCAAAGTATATGTTGTGGTGTGTTTGTGAAACATCAACCATTTTCAAAAGACACTGCCCTTTAAACACAACAGTACTCCTAAAAACTGCCTCTCAACCTTTCCATCAAGATTTAATAACTGTTAGTGCTTCCCACTTTGTATGTTAGCTGAATTTAAGTAAATTCACCACTACATAGGATATTGAACAAGAAGACTTTACATAGATTAAGAGGCATTTGTTTTTTATTGTTAAATGTCTAAAGGATTATGTAAATAATTCCTTACTGATTATATGAGAAAGGTTTGATTTTTAAAGCGCTGCAAAAAATTCAACTTGATCTTTATACATGTTTAATTTCTTAGGAAAAAAAATGAATGTAGTCTAATTGTTTCATTGACCTTACTTTAAGCTTGTAGAATGGATATGCTATAAAAAGAGAAAGTCCAAATCCATATATGTAGTATTCTTAATGTTGTGCTAATAAGTGTATTTTGACTAGTTTATATAAACTTTAATTAGTAGCATGCAGAAGTTACTGATGACCAACAAAAGATGCATATGTATATGCCTGCATTCTTTCGACCAGCATCATTAATTGTTCTGATTGTAAAATAGATGTTTCCTCTGATTGAAATAAGTTTCACCATATTCTTCATAGAGTTCTACTAATAGTTTTACTATTACTGTTCAGTTGATTAATTTACTATCGGGAACCCCAGGCTGAAGCCTCAACCGTGAGGCTCCAATAAAGACGCTGCCTGAATGTTGCTGATTCAAACCTCTCTTTATTATACCTCTCTCTCTGGGATCAAGGGCACTACACAAGCAGTAACAAACACAGCACAGAAGCCGTCTCTCCAAATAATGCCTTTCCAACAGACTCCCAATAATCCCTCTCTCCAGCAATCTACCAACCACTAGCAACCAACAACCTTTCCTCCCAGAACTTCTCCAGCAACCCACTCCAACAACAACCCAGCCAGCCTCTCTCTCTCATGCGAGAGGTGGAGGCTCTTAAAGCCACACAGGGCCTAAGTCATGAAGCGTCTCATACAGCTCTCACCTGGGCCGGCCACGAGCCGGGTGTGCTGGTGCATGCGCTCTGGCGTGGCGCAGCCCTAGAATGATACCACCTCCAGCCACTTCTGGCACTCTGCCAGGCACCATCTAGAGGCGGCCTCTTTCCAGCCGGGCTAGGCCCCGGACAATTTACCACTTAATAGTTTTCTTCATTTGTGAGATAGTATCTGTCTTGATAACTCACTAATCTATCTCTCATTTAATGTGCTTCTCAATATTTTAGATTGATATTTCCTATGTCAACTTCACTGATTACATAAAAATATTTTAAAGGGACTTCTAGAAAATTATATTTAAAATTCACATAACTAGGCTTGGGTTCAAGAAAGAACACTCTGAGTATAGCTTTCAGGTATTATTTCATAACAAGATGCATAGAAGATACATTATTGGCATCTCACATGCTTTGAAAGATTTTTAAAGCCATCTTTTGAAATTTAGTCCAAAAAAAAAAGGAAGAAAGTATTTTTTGGAAAAGAGTAAAAAGTTTACTCTGAATGTATAGAATTTGAAGTGCTCATAGATCTTAAAACTAGATGACTATTACCGTTTCATTAGGGTAATTAAACAGTAGTGAATACTATATGTAGTATACAATAGGGATATTTACTGTAACTAATTAATTGGTTACTTAATCTTGATGTGGCTTATAATTCTACTTAACATTTTCTTTTTTTAAGAAAATAGCTTGGAAAATTATTAAGTGGAAGATAAGTTTGGGCTAGAGGAAATGTTTGAACATATTCTTTCCTCTTTTAAATACTTGGACATTTATTTATTTATTTATTTATTTATTTATTTATTTGCAATAAATTTATTTATTTATTGGGATTGAACCCAGGGGCATTCTCCCTCCGAGCTACACCCTCAGCCTTATTTCTTCTCACTAAGTTGTGGAGTGCCTCACTAGGCAACTGGCCGTGAACCTGGATCCTCCTCCACCTCCCAAATGCTGGGATTACAAGCATGGGCCATCATGCCTGACCTTGGTCCTTTATTAAAGAAAGCATATATATGTATAACCAAGGAAACTACCTCCTTAAATGGTATTGAAGATTTTGACCAAACTAAATGTTAGATAAGAATAATTTCAAGAAATAAGGATTAGGGATGTAACCAGGTTTAAGATTTTTAATTTGGAGATATTACGCCCAGAATAGCCAAAGTAGTTCTTAGCAACAAGAACCATGCATGAGGTATCACAATACCTGATTTCAAACTTTACTGCAAAACCACACTAATAAAAATAGCATCGTATTGGCATAAAACAGACAAATAGACCAATGGAGCAGAATAGAAGATTCAGAAACAGACCTATGTGCTTACAGTCAACTGATTTTTGACAAACGAGCCAAAAACATACACTGGAAAAAAGATAGCCCCTTCAACAAATGGTGTTGGCAAAACTGGTTAACAAAACCATGTTATTTGCAGGGAAATGGATGCAACTGGAAAACATTGCATTAAGTGAGATTAGTCAGTCACAAAGAGTAAAAAAGCATATGTTCTCCCTAATATGCAGATGATTGGGAGAAGATGGGTCATAAGAGGTACTCCAGATGAAAAAGGAGAAACCCTAGATAAGTAAAGAAGTTGACTTAACTGAAGGTGATGAATGGGGTGGTGGGGGAGCTCCCTAATGCACATGATGTACTTTCACAAATATATCAAAGTCAATCACTAAACTGAACTTGAGAAGGAGGGAGGGGGACTGAGTGTGGTGGGAATTGGGGAAGGTGTTAAATGAGAAATGTGTGCATATATGCCTTTATCAGCTTGTACCTAACAAAGATGTATGATTACAATGCACCAATTAATTAAAAATAAATATATATGTGATGTTAAAAAGGAAAAAAAATAGGATACTATCATTATTTATCCATATACCATACATAGGTAGTCAGAAATTATATACTAGTTAACAGTCCTAAATTTCTGAATTTTGCTATGTTGGCTAATGTATTCCTTCCTGATTCTATAATAATTTACATAAAAATAATTAATGTAAGAAGGAAATACTTTATGAGTCAAGGAGGTGGGGAAATATAAACATGAAATCCATTAACCAATGAAGAATCTAGTGCTTTAAGAAACACTCCAATAGC
Organism: Graphiurus murinus; assembly: GCA_004027655.1. Lineage (NCBI taxonomy): Eukaryota > Metazoa > Chordata > Mammalia > Rodentia > Gliridae > Graphiurus > Graphiurus murinus. Next base: position 24,477 of record PVLC010017612.1, read on the forward strand.
CAGACAGGGTGACACACCTTTTAATACCAGTACTTGGGGGGCTGAGAAAGGAGGGTTGCAAATTAGAGGCCAACCTCTGCAATTTAGAGAGATCCTGTTTCAAAATAAAACGAGGACGAGGATGTAGCTCAGATATAGAAAATGTCCCTGAGTTCAATTCCCAGTACAAAAAAAAAAAAAAAGAAGTACTCTAATAAATCTAGTTACTACTGGCTGCTTTAGACAGAATGGAAAGTAATCAGTATCTAGGAGGAGTAAAAACAACACAAGGGACAAGGCAGAAAGAGCAGTGACGTGCCATTTGGGGTCTTACTTGTGAGGGAGGCTAAGTGGCTTCTACAGGTTTGCATTATATTGAAAAAATGCTATATACTGATTGTTGTCAGATTTATAATGGTTTAATCAACCCTAACAATCTTTAAATAAGTTGATATAACTAAATTTCTAAGTCAGAAATTAAACATTACTATATTCAGATTTAGATACAAAACCATCCAGAAAAAAAAACAAAAAACAAAAAAAAAAGATATCATGAATGGAGATCCATCCACAATCAACTCTTCTGCATTTTACTGAAATATCAAAATCTCTAGAAGTTATTTTTCCATTTGTGATTAGTGTCTTCCATTAAATAAGTTATAGTTGGGTATAAAGCAAGCATGGTCATATGGAATGGCTTTTAGAGTGTTAATTCATCCAAATACAGGCTGCTAGAGCTTAGGAAGGAAGAGAAAGAGGGAAAAAGTTGACTGGAAGAACTATCATAATCTATGAGCATGATAAATCTGACAAAGATAAAACTGAAATATTTCTAACTCAAGAATTGAATGCCTACTTTACACGAATACACATTGGTAGACATTTGACATAAAATGGTAAACAAGATGGATATTTCTTCTGACATCATGGATAAAGTTATTTTCATAGCTTCATTGAAAAGAAAACTCAGAAAAATGAAAGCACAAAATATCTGAATTTTCTGACACCTCTCATCCAAAACAGACAGCTGTTATCAGTGAGAAATAACTTGATGTCCAGATGCAAACTAGAAAAATGCACACACACACACACACACACACACACACACACACACACACACACATATATAAAACCCCCCAAAATCAGTAAAAAATTCACTTTGTGTCACTGTTTTCACAGGAAAACAGTGAATCTGTGAAGGTGAATTCTGTTTTTTGCTTGGGATATACCTTGGAATGCTACAAAGACCTATCTAGATTATAAGTGTTTACATCAACCACTCAACATATTGACTATAGATGAATCCACTATGAAAATAATTACCAAACACATTAAATTCTTATTCCCAGGTAAAGATAAAATCAGCATGTGTCCCGTGTTTTGTTTTTTTTTTTTTTCATACTGGGAATGGAACCATGACGCCTTCTACCTCTGAGCTACACCCTACCCCCAGACTTATTTTTTATTCTTTATTTTGAAACAGAGTCTCACTAAATTGCGGAGGACCTCACTAAGTAGATGAGACTGGCCGCAAACCTGCCATCCTCCTATCTCAGCCTTCCAAGTACTGGGAGTGTGCCACCAGGCCCAGCTTTCTCGTCCTTTTTTTGTTTGTTTTTGTGGAACTGGGGATTGAACACAGGGACATTCTACCTCAAAGCTACACTACCTTTTTTATTATTAATTTTGAAACAGTGCCTTGCTAAGTTGCTGAGGATGGCTTTGAATTTGTGATTCTCCTGCTTTAGCTCCCAAGTACTGAGATCACAGGGGTGTGCACCATGTCTGGCTGTTTAAGACATTATTAATGAGGGCTTTAGGCAATTCACCCCACATGATTCTATAAATTGTATTGACTTTCCAGGCACTACTTATGAGAGATGAATTCAAGATGACCTCCAAGATTATCTCTCTTCTCACAACACTCTTAGTGTGGAAACCCGATTATTCTTCTACCACAGGCAGTGCAAGACATAGCCTTGCTTGAAAAAGTAGAAATTTCAAAAAGATAAAGTGATGACATTCAGATAAACATGAGATGAGCATGTATCAAATAACTTATTTAGCCCATTAATTACTGAAGGAAAAATTAAGTTGTTCTCTGATTCCAAAAGCATCTCAGAAAATGGCTTCTGTATAGGCATTTCTTTTTATGAAAGAATTATTAGGGTAAGACTAATGGGTTAGCTATAAAACTGGTTAATACACAAGAGGCCAAAAATATTTGGGAAAACCCATTCTACAGTAAAGAATTTATTTTAATCACTAGTATATGAAATGTCACATTCTTAATCTGAAACCATTAATCAGTAATAAACAATAACATAAACTGAGTGCTTTACCCTGCACTATCATTGAATAGTTTTCCTTTCCTTTTTTAATATCATAGGTACTTTTTCCAAAATATTAGCCTTATATTTGCCAACATTTGAATAATTAGTTTTCTGATAACCTTTGCTATAAGTCTTTCCTACATGGAAATTTCATATTTACAATATCTCCTGGTATAATTATCTATGTTAGTGATTTCATAATCCTCTTCCTCTTGGTTTGAGGTGAGAGAGGACTGCACTTCCTTCCCCATTGCCATGAAGAAAAATATATAATGTTGAAAATTCTTTCTTATGAAACCTTTTCTCCCAAAGCTTAATCTCTAGAATCTTATACCCTGCAGATGGAAGATCATTAATGTGGGAAGAAGGGATTTGACATAAAGGAAAATGAAACTTGCTTTTGGAAAAGAGGGTGTTTGTAATTTTTATAAGTCTTATTCTTTTATAACTCAGCCTGAATTATAGAAAGAGTCTGTATTAACATTGCTGTAGCTTTACAAATTTCATTATAAAGCATTACACCTTCTCTAGTGCCTTGAAAAATATCTATGATTAATTAGTTACAACTCTGCAATGAGTTTTATTTGGAAGGTCCCATATCTTGCTCATCTCTAAATTTTGAGCACACAGAACATTTGTCTAGAATCTGAACTAAACAAAAGATTCAGTGCATACATTGTGTATCAACACTATACTGAGGTGTAAAACTCGTTCCTGTTTGTTTCCAATCTGAACTAAAAAGGTCTTCAAATGACAGTCTATATATGTGATGTTGTGTATTAATATCACCTGGGCACTCATTAAAAATACAGATCATTACACTTGCTTCTAGTTTTATCAATCATAAACTTAGGGGAGTGAGTTAAGAATTTATATTGTTGACAGTCTCCATAGAGATTACAACCAGGTTTTAGAAGTACTGATTTGTTGTTTAGTGTTCATATCTTTGATACTTCCTATGTGTCCATTTGGAACATCACTTCTTACGGCAGCAGTTGAACATTTTACTGCTTATCTATTTCATATAAACATTAATTTGGCACTTCTTCCACATGACAGACAGAACATAGAGTATGTAGGACAAACTCTCAAAGTCAATTACAAATAATAGTATTCAAATGTTCATTTGGCATCTTTATTTTATTTAAATATTTTAGTACTATTTTTAATAAAAATAACAGAAATATTAACATTTTACTATAAACACATTAGTTGAATACACTAAAAATTTTATATGATTTTATAAAAATATGACAAAAATTTTTCCTATTTTTATTCCAAACTTATTTTATGGTTGGATAGAGGATGGATAGCTATAATAGGTACATAGTCACGTTAATCATCTGCAATCATTAAGTCTTCCTCTTGAATATATCAGAAAGTCTTTGAGTAACATAGCACCAACAAGGGTGTCAGATAATGCTCCGCCTGGTTGAATAGAACTGATGTCTCCGCTGTGCTCTCTGGACCTTGTCAGTAGGATGTGATCCTCAGCCTCACCCTTTTAGGTATTTTTAAGTGAAGCTGTCAGTCTGATGCTCTAGCGTCACTTTATGATCATTTATTTCATATGGCTACCAATTCTGGGATATATATATATATATATATATATATATAAATTTAATAGAGCCAGGAAAAATTTGCAAGTTTAGAGAAATAGTACATTGACAGTTTCTGAACTATGACTACAGATATGACCCCTAAGATCCTGAACATGCCTACTTTTCCAGGTTTTTATTCTATCCTTTTATTTTTTAGATGTCATGCCCTAGACACACAAACATTGTTTACTTTTCTGAATGTGCCCTGCTTCTTTGTTCTCTGTGATAGTTCATATATTGTTCTCCTTGTGGGAGTTGAACTTCTTTCACACAAGTAATTCCCAATCAACTTGAAGTTTGTCTTCGATAATAACTCATTCCAGATGGCTTTGATCATCATTTTTTTAAGAAAAGTATACATTTCATGTACTATCATACAGTTTATAGATGAATCTGTCCTAGAATTCACAAAGTTATATTATATTGAAACTTTTGAACTGTCATTTCTCCCAGCCTACGTTGATCTTGGATGTTTTATCTTTCTCTCTCTCTCTCTCTTTTTTTTTTTTTGTGGTGGTAATGGGGATTGAGCCCAGAGGCATTCTACCTTCGAGACCACCCCTAGCCCGATTTTATTTCTTATTTGGAAACAGGGTCTTGTTAAGCTGATGAGAGTCTCACTATATGCTCAGGCTGTCCTCTAACCTGTGATCCTCCTGTGTCAGCCTCCCAAGTACTGGGATTACAGGTGGGAGCCATACGCCCGACATGTTTTATCTCTTTCAAAATGAGTCTTCAATGTGAAGCTTGGAACATGTAAGACATTCAAATAAGGGTTGAAAATTTAATTATGCTTATTCTACATGGCTATACTAAAAACAATGATAATATTCATATTTTTGAACTAGAGGAACAAAGAAATAATGAGGATTTTATCTGAGGAAAACTTTGCTAGATTCATTTATATAATTATGTATTTTCCCTTTGTCCTGAATCATACTCTTGTATATTTACATACATTTATTTCTATTTTAGGTCTCTCATAAAATCACTGTGTCAGTGCTCAGATATACATAGTATAAGTAACCATGTGAAAATCTGTGAAGTTAAACATACAGGTGTCCTCGATTTTGAATATATATATATACTTAAATCCTTTATAATATTCTCAATATTTTATTGAACAATTATGAAAATTTATATATTTTTATTTTATATCTTTATATATCTTGTAAAGATATATAAATATAGAAGTGAATCTCATAAGTATTAATTTAACTTGCTAGTTGAGCAAAGAATTTCAGTCCTTTATAAAATTTCTCTCACAGTCATGGAATTCCTGCACATAAATGTATTATTTTCAAGAAAATCACCAAATATTTCTGCCATTTTTTTAAATATCCACTAATGATGCAAATAAAAACACATGCTGGGAAATGATTTCATAAAGGATACTGCTTTAGACTTAGGATGTATAATACTAAAGAATTTTGAATTTTCAACAACAAAAATTTAATCTTAACTTGACCACTCACATGTTTTATGATTTTAAACAATTATATATTCTCCATTATAAACATCCATTATTATAAAAATTCTAAAGTTTATTTTTTATTTTTTTTTACAAAATGTTGGATAAAGTTATTCTTCTGTCATTTGACTTAATACTCTGGTCCAATGTTTTAGATTGGTATGTTATGTTCAATGTTTTCTCTTTGGGTACGGAATTGGATCATTTTAAGCTGATATAACAAAATATCTGAGAGTGGATAAATATTAAAGAAAAGAGGTTTATTCAGCTCACAGTTCTAGAGAACTGAGAGCATGGTACTGGCTTATGATCAGCTGCGTTGAAGGCCTCAAGGTAGATGGCATCACAGTAATGGGAGCACATGAGAGAATGAAAGAGATAGATGACATGTTAAGACAGGAAGGCAGAGAGACTCAGAGATCAAGCTAGGTCTTCTATAACAACTCATCATTAAAGGAACTCACTCCCTCCATAAGCCCAGCATTAATCCTTTCCAAGAGCAATTTTCCCAGTGACCTGACCCTTCCATCAGACCCCACCACATAAAGAGATTGTCAGTACTGCTACACTAGGGGAATAAGGACATGGCACCTTGTAATTGCATTTTGTTCTAAGAGCAGTGATTTTATAGGAGACCTTTGCTTTTAATGGCTAAAGTTACAACATTATTTTTATTCCATTCTAACTAGTAGAAAGTACAGACTTATAGTAAACTTTAGCTTATTTACAACTCAATAACACAATATGGTTTTTGTTTCTGAAACTTGAGAGGACAAATGTCAACTGGAAACAATCTGTAGCTATCATGGAAAACTAAGCTTATTGCATTTACAATGAAATAAATGTTCCACAATAATATAAAACGACACTATATTTAGGTTTACCTCGTGTGTGTGTGTGTGTGTGTGTGTGTGTGTGTGTGTGTGTGTTACTAGATATTGAACCTTGAACCCAAGGGCATTCTACCTCTGAAACACACCCCCAGGCCTATTTTATATTTTTTATTGTGAAACAAGGTCTCACTAGATTGATGAGAGTTTCATTATTTGCTAAGGCTGTTTTTGAACCTGTAATCCTCCTGTCTCAGCCTCCCAAGGACTGGAATTACAGGCGTGCACCACTATGCCCGGCCTACTTAGGTGTATTTTAATTAGCCATTCTTAAAAAAGACATGGCTTAATACCTAGGGAAAAACATGGGCTCCTTTTATTTTACTACTTTTGGAACTGTGGATCAGATCTTGGGCCACATTAGGTCCCCTTGGACATAAATTATCTTTCTCAGGATGTTAAAACTTTCAATTGTCAGCCGGGCGTGGTGGCGCACGCTTGTAATCCCAGCATTCGGGAGGCTGAGACTGGAGGATCTGGGTTCACGACCAGCCTCAGCTACCTAGTGAGGCACTCTGCAACTTAGGGAGACTCGGTTTCAAAATAAAGAATAAAAAAAAAATAGGGCTGGGGGTATAGCTCGGAGGTAGAATGCCCCTGAGTTCCATCCCCAGTACCACAAAAAAAAAAAAAAAAAAAAAAAAAAACTTTCAATTGTCTACATAAATAAAACATGGCACAGATACATGAAAAGTATGTTGTCTTAGGACAGTGTGTGTGTGTGTGTGTGTGTGTGTGTGTGTGTGTGTTTTGATTTTGAAAAAAAAGTGTATCATTTCCTTGAATAAATTAGCATTCGTAAAATAGTTTTTGATGATCTGGTAGATATTTCCCCAAAATAATTTTGGGTAATGTATTTTTTATTTTAGTAACACCTCACTTAGACAATATCCTTGTCATCTCTTGGCAATTTTCCCCTCTATTTTTAGACTACTCGTAATGTTCATTTAAAGACACTGGTAATCATTTTCCTTCAAGAAAAGTTCTGAGAGGCTTACAAGGAAAACCAATTGGAGAAAATATGAGCTACCCATAGGAGTTAATATGGCTGGTTTCTGGTAGTCAGTAAAATTATGTAAATATGAAAAGTCAAAAGGCAACATACTGGCCTTTTTCCACTTCCAGAAATAGACTATTATTGATCCTTTCTCTGGAACATGACCCTCCATCATGGCCTCACTGAATCCTCACTTCCCTAAACAAGCCTCTTATATTCACCCTAAAAGTAGAAGCAATGTACAATTTCCTTAGGAAAATATTCATTTCTTTTAATAAAAATATTAGATAATTTATATGAACTTTCAGTGATTGTGATTTTTTTTTTTTTTTTTTTTTTTTTTGCGGCACTGGGGTTTTGGAGCATTCTACCTCCAAGCTACACCCCCAGCCCTATTTTTTATTCTTTATTTTGAAACAGGGTCTCACTAAGTTGCAGAGTGCCTCACTAGGTAGCTGAGGCTGGCCGCGAACCCGGGTCCTCCGGTTTCAGCCTCCCAAATGCTGGGATTACAAGCGTGCGCCACCATGCCCGACGATTGTGATGGTTTTGTATTTACCTATTTTTAAAAACTAATCTAATTTCTTTGAAAATCTTCCCTTAGTTGATTCCATATGATTCCAGTAGATTCCAAGAGGTTGAATGTTGAGCAGAGACCAGGCACTGAGGAAGTTTCCAGGTAAGATATCCACTAGATAATTTAGACAACAGCTCTCAATCAACTCTTAGTGAGATCTCAGAAGAGTTTCAGGCCCTTTCCTTCAAATGTCTGCCTACTATCTTTCTCATTTGATTCTGTTTATTTCTTTATTAAAGGCTTAGGACTAAAACTTGAAAACCAGTAGCAAAAAAAGAGAAAGAAACAAAGAAAGAAAGGAAGAAAGAAAGGAAATCAGTAACACTAAATGATGCATGCATCACTTAGATAAATAAATGAAGCAGAATTTTTAATGGGAAGTAATGTAAACATCAACAATTTTACCAAGAAATCTGCACAAATTTGGTGACCTATTTTAATAAAGAACACATGATGAATCAATGATATATTGATAGCAGTTTCCTTAAGTCCCATTTATTTCATATTTCACAGTAAAATTTAATACCTACTACTGTACAGGTAGAAACCTTTCAGCTGCATCAATATAACTAATGATAATACATCAACAAAAATGAATGGACATATAATTAACTGTAATCACAATATTTCTTTGTAGGAATATGGTATCTATATTTGTAAATATTTTTCCATTTTCAGTGATTTTTATTAATTCTAATTTTGGCAATTAGAAAAATTTTGTGAATTAATTTTGGCAGTTTAAAATTTATTTTGCATGAGAATACACAAGATGAGTATTCACAATGCTGGATATGAAATAATATGAATTTGAGATTTGGCTAATGTTGTTAAATTCCTTTCAAAAATTTAACATTAAGTAGCCGGGCGTGGTGGCGCACGCTTATAATCCCAGCATTCGGGAGGCTGAGACCGGAGGATCCGGGTTCGCAGCCAGCCTCAGCTACCTAGTGAGGCAGTCCGCAACTTAGTGAGACCCGGTTTCAAAATAAAGAATAAAAAATAGGGCTGGGGGTATAGCTCAGAGGTAGAATGCCCCTGAGTTCAATCCCCAGTACCGCAAAAAAAAAAAAAAAAAAAAAAAAAAAAAAAAAAAAAAAAAAAAAAAAAAAAAAAAAAAAAAAAAAAAAAAAAAAAAAAAAAAAAAAAAAAAAAAAA
>PVLC010017613.1:0-33351 GCA_004027655.1 Graphiurus murinus
CAAAGGTAGAGGTGGGTAAGGAGAAGGAAACTGACCAAATAATATTATGTGCATATATTAATGGATCACTATGAATCTCCGTATCATGTACAAATACAATGCATCAAAAAATTAAAGAAAAATAGTGTCTCACTAAAATACATCTGTCCTGTATCAGTAGTTATCCATTTCCTTCCTGCCTTCCATGAAAGAGTGATTGTTTTCACATCCCAGAAGGCACAAACTTCATATTCCTGGGAATCTTATTTAAAAAAGAAAAACAGATTAAGTTTATTCCAAGACCATCATTACTAGATAACAATTCTCCTCGTTTTTCTTGCAAGAAATTTAAATATGCCATATGCTTATTTGATAGGAATTGAAATACCATATGCTTATTGATAGGAATTTTTTTCATTCCACATTATCTTTCTTTTTTTTAGGTGGGGAGAGTATACTGGGGATTGAACCCAAGGGCATTCTACCTCCAAGCCACACTCTCAGCCCTATTTTTATTCTTTATTTTGAAACAGAATCTCACTAAGTTGCAGAGGGTCTCATTAAGTAGCTGAGGCTGGCTGTTACCCGGGATCCTCTGCTCTCAGTCTCCCAAGTACTGGGATTACAAGTACGCACCACCAAACCAGGCTCAGACTATCTTTCAAAGTACCATAAATAGCCTTATACAGTTTATCAAGAGAGCTCCAGCAGTCTGTCATTCTCACTAGTACTAATATTAACAGTGTGTGTGTGTGTGTGTGTGTGTGTGTGGTGTGTACACTACAGTTTCTGGTTTTGGTGCAGAGGTATGGTAGAGTAGTTTAATATTCATTCTCCCAATCATTTGAATGATTTACCATATGCTTTTTTTTTTTTTTTCGCGGTACTAGTGATTGAACCCAGGGGCATTCTACCTCTGAGCTACACCCCCAGCCCTATTTTTTTATTCTTTATTTTGAAACAGGGTCTCACTAAATTGCAGAGGGCCTCACTATGTAGCTGAGGCTAGCCGCAAACTCAGATCCTCCTGTTTCAGCCTCCCAAGCATTGGTATTACAAGCATGCGCCACCACGCTCAGCTCTACCATATGCTTATTGATAGGATATCTTTTGTAAAATACCTTTTACTTTTTTATTTTCCAAGTTTTAAATATATTGCCTGTATTTTTTTATAATTATGTGATTTTTTTTAATACATTATGTGTACTAATCCTTTCTCAGAGGCATAGCAAATATCTCCTGTGATTTGTCCTTTCACTATTTCAGTAGTGCATTTTTTTTTTTTTTTTTTTTTTGGTATGTGTGGTACTAGAGATTAAACCCAAAAGTATTCTACCACTGAGCTACACCCCCAGCACTATTTTATTTTTATTTAGAAACAGGATCTCACTAAGTTACCACAGACTGGCCCTGAGCTTGTGATCCTCATGTCTCAGCCTCCCAAGTCGTGAGATCACAGGCTACGCCACTACGCTCAGTATAACAGTACATTTTAATAAGTAGAAGGTCAAATATTAATAAAACTCATTTTATGAATTATTAACCTTTTAGTTTGTATCTTTATTTCTTTTTTTTTTTTTTTTGTGGTACTGGGGATTGAACTCAAGGGCCTTCTACCTCCGAGCTATACCCCCAGCCCTATTTTTTATGCTTTACTTTGAAACCGGGACACGAACCCGGATCCTCCAGTCTCAGCCTCCCAAATGCTGGGATTACAAGAGTGCGCCACCACGCCCGGCTTGTATCTTTCTTGATTAAAAGTAAAGCACTTTGATTTCACCACAAATCTCATAAAGGTATTCCTTTACATTATTTTCTATTACACATGATATATTATTTCCATATGTATTAGAATTTGTTTGAGTAATATTTTGTTTATTGTGTCTGAATCTATTTTAAGGACATAGATTTCTCCTCTCTTAAAATATCTTTGTCAGTTCTATTTTAAAAGGTTATGCTCTCTTCACACATTATTTTGAAAATTATTTTTATTTTTTTCATATTAATAACCTATAAATTTGTTAATATTTTGTTCTGTTTGGATGATACACATGAGAAGCCATATATGCATAGAATTTTCTTCATGTAGAGGTCTTTATATTTGTACTCAATTTCTTGAAAATAATACTATTCATATATTATGCCTCTTTAAAGTTTTATTTATTCTATTTTCAAGGGGTTCCTCATAAAATGAAGTCATAAAAATATACTTAGAAAATTTTAATAATATATTACTCCATTTTAATTCCTACAGTAAGTGTATATATAACAGGCCCCTATTAATTAATTGGTAATTGTTACCTGTCTTGGCTTTTCCTCTTAAAAACATTGCTTGAGTTTTATTAATTTTGTTGCTATTGCTAAAATTTTATTTATTTTAGACATATGCTATGCATCAACCATATTCCTCTTCATAAATTTAAGATATATTCTATTCTCCTTGCTGTCAAAATTACTGCTAAGGATGATGCTAGACTGGTAGTCATCACTGGCAGTTACCTGAAAAAATGATTCTGGTTTTCTAATCAATTCCCTGTTTTAATAATACCTATTTTCAAGTATGTGTCTTAAAATTAGAGCATATGGGTGCCTCAAAGTCTCTTTCTTTGAATGTTTCCTTTTCCCTACTGATTTTATTCACATAATACTGTCTCCTGTCTCCTGGCATGACTTGACTGATCCAGTATTGTGTTTATTGCAAGAAATAATATAGAGTTGTCAGCATATTAGTGTTTTCCACTCATTTCTTGTCTGTTAATTATATAACAGGGCCAGATCTGTATGATCCAATAAGGGTTTGATTTTCAAAAGTAGGAAAAGCCATTCTATATCTAGCTTTCCCTCATTTCTTGGACACAGAACTTTAGAGATAACATCTGAAAGTTTAAATATTTTCTAGAAGCCACTGCTTGGCATTCCCTTAAACCTATGGCTTGGCTTCTCTGACTGTGAGACTTGCCAGAATGTTAGTTTATCTTGTTATCATCTTAGCAGTTGCTTTCTATGCTTTGCCTCCAACACCATACATGACAGTTTAATGCTTAGTGTATATTTTAATTTCTCTCATATGTTATTATGAAGGCTCTTTTTCGTTTAAATTTGAGCTCTTAAATCCTGCCTGAGTCAGTAGCTTTAAACCAATTATTTCTGCTTATTATCTAGTGATAGTGCTACAATGTTGAGTTTGCTCCTTTTTGTCAGTCTTAAATTTCACACTGTAAATGGAAAAATGCCTCCAAGGTAAGGGTTTAGGGGAAGAGGAGTAAAAATAGGGGTAGTGGATTCCTCTTTTGTCCTGGATCTTAATTTAAAAAAGCATGATGATTTTTTGGCATATCTCTAATGCCTTTCTCATTTTATAGTTCTTTGTGAAAGGACTCCATGAAAATTAGAAGAAATACACCAAAATCTAAATATTTTCTGAAGTGCAAGATTTCTTCATACATGTTCCATATTCAGAAATATTTGATGGTGAATGCATTTCCTACACTCCTTTAAAATAATATAACTTTCCCCAATTTTCCTCTTCCTCAACAATTCATATTTACTCTAACATCATTATGGAAAAGGTAAATACTTTATATATCTCAGGCTGAACATTCTTCTTACCTCATACCTGAATGATTGCTTATACTGTTGAGTAGGAGTTGTTCTCTTCTATGAATGTATTAACCTCTGTAATGTGTCTTTTTTTTTTTTTAGTTGTATTAGTATAAATGACAAAATGGTGTCAACAGCTACTTAAATTGTCCAAAGTAGTTAATTCCTTATTATTAGAACCAACCTTTTTAAGGTTTGTTCTATGGCTTTACTCATAAAAAGATCTGATTCAGCATATTAAGTATGAAGATAGAATAAAAAGTAACTCTCAAGTATTGTAATTCTGTTTTATGATTTCCTTTAAATTTTCATATTTAAAAAATAAAAGTTTCCATCATATATTTTATATGGGGTTGAATATTTTTATTGTTAGAAATTATGTCAGTGAAATAGAGATTTAAAATTTCTTTCACAAATCATTCATTTTAGCATGATCAAATTAGCATCTTGAAATATATATATGTATATATATATGAATATACACTTATGTATGAGTATTCACATCCATTCTGTTTAAACGATTGACAGAAAGGTACTTTTTTGAGACTTAGAGCACTCTTCTCTCATACATATGTCACATAATAAAGGTGTTATGAAAAGTAAGAATACATTTGTCTTCCATTTTTTCCTAGGATATTACTACAAATACATGGATGATTTCATTTCTTTATAAGACGAAAATATGAACCACTGGTATTCCTGTTTCTTTTCTGTTAGTGCAGACTTCAGACTTCTAAACAGACATTCCATATGACACAAGAAAAACCTAATCTTGAAATTCTCAAAAAAATTTTCTAAATAAGTAGAGATATAAACTAAAGAATAAACAGGATTACCTGAGGAAAAAAATAGTTTGTTCTGAGCACATTTATCAGGTCCCAGAGGGCAATGGATACCAGAATTTCCTGGAAATTTTGTTCATGTGAGATTCACCATTTGATTCTTCCCCTACAGATACTCTAATAAGTCCTTCAACCATTTGTATACACAGATAAAATTACTATATTACATATTATATTTATGCATAAAATATAGGCTAAGTCTTTAAATGGTTGGTGAAAGTTTATATGGCCTTTTGTCATAAGTTTGATTTTGTTCCTACTCCTATTATCCCATTTAGTATTTAATGTGAATTGAAAGAACTGCTAATTATAGAAGTTAGTAATATGACAAACCTTTTTATGGTAAAAGTATTTCTTTCAAACTATAGGTTCCTAGGTTTCACATTATTCCATGTCTTTCTCAATACCGACAATAACTAATAATGAGACTAACCCAGGGCCAGCATTCTATATGTTAAACAATATTTTGAGTTAAAAAAAAAAAGAGCTTGGCCAATTCAATTACTTCAGCTTTCTTAAGAATTACAAAAATTTATGGGCAATCAAAATAAAATATACAAGTTTTTTTGCAGTAATTTTACACATTGACCATTTGATTAATCTTTCTGAAATATCAGGCCCATTCCTTGAATAAAATCTTATATTCCCTGCCTTGGCTGGAATACTCCTCCACACTATGGTTTCAATCAATCCTTTAAAAATTATTTTCTTACTTATGCAAATCAAGTTTGACATATCTAATATTTATTCATTACTTTTTTATTTATTCACATTAGACTAATTTATGCCTGGAAAGTCTTCTACATCTCTTATTCTGCTATCAAAATTTTGACTTTCAGTATTTTGTAATGTTCATTTTTAAATTATAATATTGTGTAAATTTATATTATCATACCAATCTAAAGGAGCAAGAATATAATAAAATTGTATAAATATTTAGCAAGTCATATTTCTTCGAATTAAAAATTTACCGTATTTTTAGTACAGATTATTCAGCTTTTCTTTGTTTATGATTTCCACTAAAACAGGAAAGGAATTACACGTTCCAAAATATTTCATTGTGATTATAAAAGTATAAGTAAAGTTATAAGCCTGAGAGTTAGAAATTAAATTTATTTTTTGTAGACTTCAAGAATAAATGGCAATCTATAAATATATTTAAATGTTAAATTTATAGAAATTTATTATCAATATTCAGGCATGGTTACTGATTTCTTATGAATATTCAACCATGGTTATGGCAAGCTATAAAATAAAAATAAAGTAACAAAATTCAATGTCCATCGATTGTTACAAGGCATATTTTTGTGTAATTTTAGAAACATTTTCTGAAATTTTAGATACTTTTGAGTTACAGCAATGGAAATCATTGGCATCTTCTCTCTTTTGAATGCATCTGGCACCACCTGAACCATTTTATTCTTAGAAAAACTTGTTGCTTTCCTGGAATAACAGACATGTTTAAATTTTAATGCATTGACTGAAATGCTATTACATCATTTTCAACAAACACTCTTTATAGATTTCACAGCTGGTTACAAAAATCAACTCCTGACTAGTGTAGAAATTTTCCTAACAACTTTATTTTTTACAAATAAACAGATTAGTAAAAATTACTCTTTGCAGTATTCAATATCTTTTTTGTATTTATATTTTCTATTTCAGTAAAGTGTCAATGGAGGAAATAAATACACCAACTACCTCCTGAAATATCAAATATTTCAATAATACAAAACTATACATTGTTCCTAAAATAATGGTCTCATATATTTTATTTCATAACTGCTGGAGTAATACATCAAGAAAATAATCAGCAGAAAGAAATTCTCTAAAAACATTGCCCAAAATGGAATCAAGTTTTGAATATTTTGAAAGCAAAACTTGAAACATCTAATTGCCTACTTGAATGTGTGTGAAAATTCCTAGTTATTTATGAATATTTGAAGTTATTTTCTGCATTGTTTGTTAATTGCTTGTGACAGCCAAGAGTTAATATATGGATATTGTATTATATAATGTAGGAGAACAGCTGCAACACAGTCTGCTTTTGCTGATGCTCTTGACAAGGTGTCTCCTAATGCCCTAAAAACAGCTCCTCCCTGCATGGCTGTTACTTCACACTTTCAAGCTCTAACAATTGGCCCACTGAAATATTCAAGTGCCACACTGAGGAAAATCCATTTACATCCATGGCAAAGAGATAGTAAGGCAAATTTGCAGTAAGGACAGTAAGACAAAATAAATTATTGGTGGCTATGATTGCTTTGATTTTCTGAGAACACAAACAAAACATATTAACTCTTAGAGGAAATTTTTATAACTTTATATGTAAAATTGTTCTAGGAAAATTATTCAAAGTAGTAAAATACAGAAAGGAATTATAGAAAATATAAGAAATAGTTATTGCAAAGATAAAATAAGGGAACATGTAAATTTAACACCTGTATAATTAAAAATATCTCTGCTAAAATAATCATGGAAATTAATGACAGAAAACTATCTGATGACATTTTGCTTCTTCCTTGGAAATTTTTATCCCTAAGATAGATAAAGAAATGTTTTTCTAGATAGGTCTCATATGAGCTAGGAATCTTTTCTCACTTCCTCAAGAGAAATTATTTCATATAAATATTAGAATCAGTAATTGCAATGTGCCTCTTGTTAGAAAGAGCTAGTAGTACATGAAATAATTGATCTGGGGAAATGCTTATACCCACTAACTTTGTCATTTAAATCTGGTCTAGACAAAACAAGGAGTCACCTACAAGTATGTGTGCATGCCTGCATGTGTGCCTGTGTGTGTGGGGGGGAGGGGGGTCTGTGGATTAAAGGCAGGACCTCCCATATATTAGGAAAGTGCTCTGCTGCTGAGCTGCATCATCAGCCTAAAAAACTGTGAATTTAACGTAGAAAAATACACTGTGTGGTAAGGTATGAGTGTCATAATCCAAAGTATATTCTGTCTTCCTTAAGAGGTCCTAGAGTTTAGGCAAGTCAATCTTGATAAAAGGATACTTGAACTTTTAAAAAGTCTTGCAATATAGCTTACTTCTTGCATATTTGTCTATATTTCTCTTCACATTAGAGCAGTGGTAAATGTGTGTGTGTGTGTGTGGGGGGGTAATGGATAGTAAACTCAAGGGCATTCTACCCCCAGCCCTTTTTATTTTTTGTTTGGAAACTGGTCTTGCTAGGTTGCTAAGAGTCTCTCTATGCTGCTCCTGCTGTCCTTGGACCTGCAATCTTCCTGTCTCAGCCTCACAAGTACTGGGATTACAAGTGTGCAACACTCTACCCAATTTAAAAATAAAAATATTTAATCAAGTGCATATATATAAGGTATGCGCTAAAACCTGCTATCATATCTTATTGATATGCTAATGTAATTGGCATAGGATAGAAAATTTGCTCAATTACTTACAACAGACATTTTAGTTCTTCAAAAGAGGAAGTAGAAAAGATGCTCTACCTAAAAAAACTTTAGAAATGTAAAAACAAAGAAATTAAATGAGGCCAGCAAGCTGTGAGCAAAAAAAGTTAATTTTTAACCTAGACCAATAAAAGAACAAATACTCAGAGAGTGCTACTATAATTTTAATGATATTTACTAAAATTCTAAGTTTGGGTCAAAAATAACATTGGGATATGTCTTAGCACATTCTCCCAATCATGTGAATGATTTACCATATGCTTTTTTTTTTTTTTTTTTGGCGGTACTAGTGATTGAACTCAGGGGCATTCTACCTCTGAGCTATACCCCCAGCCCTATTTTTTATTCTTTATTTTGAAACAGGGTCTCACTAAGTTGCAGAGTGCCTCACTAGGTAGCTGAGGCTGGCTGTGAACCCCCATCCTCGCGGGTCTCAGCCTCCCAAATGCTGGGATTACAAGCGTGCACCACCATGCCCGGATGTTTTAGCATTCTGACTGCTATTTACCAGCAAACCTGACCACACAACTTAAAGGAAAAAAGATTTATTTGCTCTGAGTTTTATGGAAATCTTAGAGTTCAGTTCATGTTAGGCTGTGGTGCAGGGCTGGAGCTCACTGTGGCTGTGGGAGTTAGATCAAGGGAACGCATCCTCACATCATGAACGCTAGAAATGAGCGAGCAAAGCAAGGAGATTTGAAGACATAAGCACCATCCCCATGGCCATACCTCCAGGGACCCACCTTCTCCAGCCATATTCCACTGGTCCAGGGTAGGAAGTATTCATAACTAAGCAGTTCATGATTCAATAGAGAAAATCCACTCAAATGAAAGGACTAATAACTATTAAAAGATTATCAGGCAGAATACATGAAAAGAGAACAATTTGTGAATAATATGATAAAAGAAACTAGGTGCATATAAAATAAATGACCTGACTTTGCCTCAATCTTTCCTTTCCTCACAATTGTGCCTGTATTAATGAGAACCACACTCATTTCCAGAATATAAAATCTAGAAATAAAAAAATATTCATTTTTACAAACAATATGAAGTAATTTTATATATTTTTTAAGTGATGAGTATGACAATAGACAAAAATATTATTACTCTTATGCTGGTAAAAATCTATAGAGTGGCCAATAATAAAACATTGCACCTTGACTGTATTTAAATATAATATTTATTTTTATGTTAAGTGGTAAATATTTTATGGTTAAAAGATGAAAAACAGATAGTAGCTTGTGAAAACAAAAACCATAAAATAGAAATTTAAATTTTTAATCAGTTATTGCTAATATTATATTCCATTTCTTCTGTGGATATTGATATGGCCCTATGGGATAGATTGTATTTTATTCATATTCCTTATGATGCTAAATATAAAACCTTCAATTCTTTTTTCATTTAACAGTTCACCATACAAATATCCCTATATCTTTATTATTAGAAAAATATTTTCATGATAATATGAATCTCAGCCATCATTTACTATGTTCACTATGTTGCATCTATATGTAAACATATATTGCTATTAACCTCAATGCTATGAATGCAAATTTTACAGATATCATAGAGTTTTTCCTTAAATAATTTTACATATATAATTCAGTTTTTCTCAAGTCAGTTTATTAGTAGAATTAGTTGACAGATTAAAGGACATCAATAATTAGTTGGCTGTGAAAACTACTATGAAACTTAAAAATACCTTTTTCACAATTTATACTCTTCCAACATATTGAAATGTCAGAAACTTCATCCTTCTCAGTATAGACAAATGTACCAATGTCGTTTTCTTAGAAAGCATAAATGGAATCTTCTTTTGTCTACTCGTGCAGTTTACTATTGTGTTAATATATTTATTTTTTTTCTTTTTCTTTTTTTTTAAATTTTTAAATTTTTTTTTATTATTCGTACATTGTGAGCAGACATCTTTGTTAGGTACAAATTGAAAACGACATATGTGCCCACCTTTCTCATTGGACCCCTTCCCCCAATTCTCACCCCACTCCCTCTCCCTCCCTCCCTCTCAAGTTCAATTTAGTGAGTAACCTTGATGTACTTTAGGGTGTCTCCGCCCCCTCGTCAATCCCTTTCGGCTAAATCAACTTCTTTGGCGAGGATGTGGAGAAGTGGGAACTCTAATACATTGTTGGTGGGACTGCAAACTAGTGCAACCACTTTGGAAAACAGTATGGAGGATCCTCAGACAAATGGGAATGAGCCTACCATATGATCCAGCAATACCACTTCTGGGTATCTACCCAAAAGAACGGAACCAAACTATCAGACCAATGCATGTGTACCTATGTTTATAGCTGCACAATTCACAATAGGCAAACTATGGAAGCAGCCAAGATGTCCATCGACAGATGAATGGATTAAAAAACTATGGGATATGTACACAATGGAATTTTACTCATCCATAAAGAAGAACAAAATCATGTTCTTTGCAGGGAAATGGAAGGAACTGGAAAACATTATGTTAAGTGAGATTAGTCAGTCACAAAGAGTAAGGAAGCATATGTTCTCCCTAATATGCAGATGCTAGGGAGAAGATGGGGCATAAGAGGGTCTTCAGGTGTTAACATATTTATTAGCAAGCTATTCTCTTTCTTTCCTTCCTCTCTTCTCTACCTGTATCCACCCCTTTCCCTTTCTTGCTGTTTCCCTCCCTTTTTGCTTTCCTTTCCATCCTTCTCTTGCTCTTTCTTGTAAATTAACCAATCCCAATCCTAGACATTGCCCTCTTTTGATAATGTGTTACATTTTTAAGTCATCTCATATGACTTAAAATTATCAATAAATACATTCTATTTGTTGTTTGTTTTACTTTATAAATATAGACCTAAAGAGAGCTGAAAACAAGTTTACTTTCACTTATTCTCCTATTTTCCAGTCCTTGAAATACTTAATACTTTTTTTGGGGGGTATACTAGAGATTGAACCCAGGGACTTTCTATCTCTGAGATACACAATAAACCCCCTGCCCTATTTTTTATTATTTATTTCAAAATAGGATTCCATAAGTTGTGCAGGGCTTAAGTAGCTTAGACTGGCCAGGAACCTGGAATCTTCCTGTCTCAGCCTCCCAAGTACTGGGATTACAAGCATACGCCATCATGTCTATCTTAATACAAATTTTGTGTATTGTTCTAGAATTTAAAACACATACCTTCTTATGCACGTTGATAGGATTAGATTGGTGATAAAAATATTTCTTATAGCATAATATACCTATTCATGCATGATTACATACAAAAAAGAATATACTCAGTTTTAATGTAAAGGGATTATATGCATAGGGATCTTTTAATTATTTTATTTTAAATTAATAATATGCCAATCACTTCTTTACATTTTTATATATGTTGACTAACCTCATACTTTATCACATAGTAAAAGCATTTTGGTAATATCCCAAATATATGTAAATTATGGGGTTTTGAGTTCAATTGTTTTCCCCTAAAAGATACGATAAAGTCCTATACTCCAGTTCCTTAGAATGCAATTTCCTTTGGAAATTGGATTGTGGCAGATGTAATTAAATAAGGAGAGATCATAGTAGAGTAAGTGGGCTCTTAATACAATCAATGTACTTACAGAAAGAGGTCAGATGATGTGAAGACAGACACACAAGGGGAGCACACATGACAATCCTGGCAAGAATACCATGTTCCAGAGACAGAGCAAGAATGCTGAAGCAGGGCAACCATCATGCAAAACTAGGAATAAGCAAGAAAAGACATGACTTTATAGATTTTTGAGGGAGGATATCCTTATTGATATCTTGATTTTGAATTTCTAGGCTTCAAAACTATGAGATCTTAAATTTCTGTTGTTTGAAATCACCTAGTTTGTGGTACCTGCTTAATAGCAGCCTTAGGAAGTTAATACAGATGAATACTATAGATTTGGTTGTTTGTTTGTTGCTGTTCTTTTGCCATTTTGATTATGTGTGTGTATGTTTTTCTGTATGTGAGTGACTATCTTCATAGACTCTTGAAGTGTAATTGCACGATTTGAGCAAAGCTGGGGATCAAACCAGGGCTGTGAGCATGCTAGGAAAGTGTTCTATCACTGAGAGACATCCCTAGTCTTATGCATACAGTTGATGGAGTGGGACAAATTCAATTTTAATTTAGTGATGAGCTATTTCAATATTACTTTAATTTGCATTTGTCTGCTCATTGCTAAATCTGTGAATTATTTTCTATGATTATTAGTCCATTGTACCTCTTCTGATGTTGGCCACACATTTTCTGATGGATTTATTTGCTCCATAACATCCTCTTAGTGTACATATGCTGCGCATTATGCAATACCCCTAATAATTTCGCATGACATCATTCCTTTACAAATGACAGAGATAAGTAATGATAAGAAGTGCAACATAGCTCAAAAAGTCAAAGATATTTAGGATGAAGCACTTCACAGATTTGTTGAACTCTATTTGTCTATAATATAATCTATTTATAAGAATGATCAAGACAGTATGGGTTGGGCACAAAAATTCAGATTCTGGAACAATATTTATATTCTGGAATTTAAAAGCTGCTAATTATTGTATCTACATAATTAATTACTGTGATCTTTTAGTGACAAACATTGCTCAGATAAAGAATTTTAATGAAAGAGATGAATTGCCTGAAGAAGTTAAAGTGACAAATTGATTTAAAAAATATTGTACAGTGCAATTAGAATTTATGGAGAAGTACAAAGCATAAAAATAAAAAATAAAAATAGCTGATACTCTATAACAATGAGTTTATTTAAACCACAAAAATTGAGAGATAATTTAATCTAGTTCTGGTTTATTTTTCCTGCAAAGCTTGATAATTCTGGCATCCCTGTTGAATATCCCAGGGGCTCAATTTCTTTTCACTAATTGAGTAGAGCTCAAATGTCTTCAAATCCTTTGTAAGTTGTGGGAATGATTCTGTCCCAATAGTTCCTTTTTGAGCATTGTGAAGTTTCATTTCATATCTTACTAGTTTTATATTCAGAAAGATACCTAAAATATATAGAGGGTTTTCTTTGTTTAGCCTTCATATCAAGTATTCTGACTTACAAATTCCAACTGATGCTACTGCTGAAACTCCTAAACTTGTTGCATTTACTCAGTCTGACATACTTTTCACTTCATAAATTAATTTATTTTCATAGGATAATATGTGCTAATAGAATCGTTGTACTAATATAATACAATCATAGTATTTTTAAAAAAAAGAGGACAGGTGATGTTAAGACAGACACACAGGTTGAACACCAGGTGACAATCCAGGCAAGACTATCCAATGACTAAAAAACAGTTATTTCAGATAAATTGTCCACTTATCTAGTTGGTTATGGTAGAAGGAGATATGATAGCTCCTGGTCTAATATGTCCAGAAACCTAAATATTTCCTTTTAACAGTATCTGGATTTTGAAGAATCACATCAATAAATATCCTGCAATTGTATAGATAATCTTTACAATGATTTTGCAATTTTATTCATATTATGTTAAAAATAAATAAGAAATATTCATGAATAGAGTATTTATAAAATTATATTTCAGTGTTTTATTAAGCCAATCATAAAATCGGAGAAACAAAGAATTTTAAATGTACTTAAAATGAAAGCACTGAATATTTTAATTAAAATTCAATCACGTAAAAGTTGGATTTTGAAATTCTAAAATTGCTCTTTGGAAGATTTCAAGTTCTAGAAAGAGCAAATTTGGGAGCTTCCTACTTTAAATTTGAAATATTTGCATTCTATTCTGACTGGAAAGCAACTGAGAAGGTGTCATTCTGTAGACTCCAAATTTGATGATATATTCAGATTAATTTTAAGTAGGCACAGTATATTTTATGTTTATCTTACATAAATGTGTGTGAAAAAGATAAAGTGATTAAAAGCCAAAAAAGAATGCTTATAAAAATAATTAAAATTTTAAACATAGCCGGGCGTGGTGGCACACACTTGTAATCTTAGTATTTGAGAGGCTGAGACCAGAGGATCCGGGTTCGGGGCCAGCCTCAGCTACTTAGTAAGGCCCTCCGCAATTTAATGAGACCCTGTTTCAAAATAATGGATAAAAAATAGCACTGGGGGTGTATCTTGGAGGTAGAATTCCCCTGGGTTCCATCCCCAGTATCGCAAAAACTAAAATAATAATAATAATAATAATAATAATAATAATAATAATAATAATAAACATTTGAATATGAACTGTGGGGTCCTTTCGATGAAAAGGGGGCCCCTACCCCGATCTCCTTGGAGCATCTACCCCGAGAGGCGGTTCCCTGCTGAAAAGGAAGGTCATGCCGAAATGAACACACGGCAGGGACTGAGCATCGGAGAACTCATCCGTTTATTACATGAGGGGTAAGGTGTTATATAGGGCAGAGCGAGGGGAGTGTCTTCTTGTAGAGCCAATCAACGTAGAGGTCATCTTGATCATGCCTCTTTGGCATAATCCAAAAGACTGATCCTATCAATGGCTTGATCACGCTGAGGAGACATCCCTCATCTAATCCTGTCTGGTAAACAGTCTTAGGTCTCCACCCTCGCCACTCCCTCTCTGTGCCATCTTTGATGTATTTTCGGGCGGGGCTACCGCCTTCTCTCTGGGGATCTTTCCCCACAATGAACCAAATCATATGTAAGCTTATTTTGCTGAGAGCTTACCAAATATTTCGGCATCTGTGTAGACAGATCTTTCTTAAGTAAAAATATTTTAGTTTAAAAAAATGTATGAACAGGTGTCAAAAGCTTCACTTTTTAAAAAGAAACTTAGAAGAAACTATTAGAAATATGGATACACTAAGTTATTACTAGGAAAATATATTATTTAGAAAAATACCAATAACGTGGAATTAAGAACAGATACTGCTAAGAACTAAAAAGACTGAAAATATACTAAGGATAGTTAACTGTTTACAATTTATTGAGCTTTAATTGATATATAGTAAATTGTTTAATTATTGGTATAGAGCTTTATTACTTTTAAGGATGCATATACAAAATGACCAATCAAATTAAAATATCCAATTCTTCCAACATCTCATAAAACTTTTTGTTCCCTTTTTTAGTCAAGAGTATGACCAGTTATTATCAGCATAAAGTAAGCTATTATGAGGATAAGTTGCTTTATGCAAGCCTCATATTAACCCAAAGAAAATATATAAAAGGTACAATAAATAAAAATCGATCAAACTTTATTACTACAAAAATGTTTTGTGCATACATGAATGTATCACTTTGATTCTCACAATGTATAATTATATTGCAACAATGAAATTCTAAAAAAAAATCACAAGTCACAAAAAATTACAGAAATCACAAAAGAGGACAAGAAGAGAGGGAAAAAAAGACACCCCCCCCAAGAAAACACATAAGACAGAAAGCAATCAGCAAAATGGCACGAGTAAGATGTCCTGTATCAAAAATTAAACATAAAGGAATTACATTCCCCTGAAGAATAGTATATACTGGCTAAATAGATTAAAAGCAGAAAGCAAGACAAAATACCTACTTCCTAAAGGAGCCTTATTTTGGGTTTAATGATACACTTGTGCTGAGAGTAAACACATGGGAAAGCAGGAGTTTCTATGCTTACATCAAACAAAATTCACTTTAACTCCCAAATCATCACAAGATACAAAGAAAGTCATTATAAAATAATAAAAGTGCCAATAATTCAGGAAGACATTAAATTTATAAATATATATGCAGCCCACAAAAGAGCACATAGATATATAAAGCAAATATTTTCAAAACTAAAGGGAGAAGTGGATAGTAATCCAATAAAACCAAAAGACTTTAATACCCCACTTTCAATAATGGAGAAAATATTGAGAGAAAAAAAATCAATGAAGAAATTGAGGATTTAAGTGAGGTGTGGTGGCGCACACTTGTAATTCCAGTACTTGAGAGGCTGAGACAGGAGGATCGCGGGTTCACAGCCAGTGTCAGCTACTTAGTGAGGCCCTCTGCAACTTAGTGAGACCCTATTTCCAAATAAAGAATAAAAAATAGGGCTGGAGGTGAACTCAGAGGTAGAATGTCCCTTGGTTCAATCCCTCGTACCTCAAAAAGAAAAAAAAAAAAAGAAAGAAATTGAGGATTTAAAAAGCCATGCATATGAAATGAATTTGAGAAACATATATACACAGAGCATTCCAATAAACAACAGCTGAATACACATTTTTTTTTTCCTCAAGCAAATGAAGAAAATACTCCAGGAGAGAAAACATGGCAGGGTACAAAACAAGTTTTAAGGAAATAGGACTGAAATGAGACCAAGTGTCTATAAAAATGACAATGAATACAATGGAATAAAACTGGAAAAAGTGACAGGGAAATTCGCAAATATGTAAAATAGAACATTCTTGAATAATCTATGGGGAAATGAGAATTTAAAGGAGAAATTAGAAAAGATTTTGTTACAAAGAAAAAGAAAAGCCACAACATATCAAACTATATGGAATTTAAGAAAAAAAATCTTAATAGGGAAATTTGTAGTGATAAAGGCTAATATTAAAAAAGAAGAAAAATTAATGACTCTAGTGTACACATATAATCCAGCACTTGGGAGGCTGAAACAGGAGGGTTACAGGTTTGAGACCAGTAAGTGCTAACTTAGTGAGACATTCATTTCAAAATTAAAAAATTTAAAAAAGGGGATGTGGGTATAGCTCAGTGGTAGAACACCCCTGGCTTTAATCCCCAGTACCATACACACAAAAATTAATTAATTAACTAATTAATTAATGATTGAAATAAGACCAGGCATGGTGGCACATGCCTGTGGTTCTAGTACTTGGAAGAATAAGACAGGAGAATCACAGTTTTAAGACCAGCCTTAGCAACTTAGCAAGACTCTCAGCATTCAGTAAGACCTTGTTTCAAAAGCAACTAAAATAGGGCTGGGGGGAGCTGTAGCTCAGGGGTAGAATGCCTCTGAGTTTAATCCCTAGTACCAAAATAATAATAATAATAATAATAATAATAATAATAATAATTAAAAGAAAAAATATTTCAAGTAAGTTTATAAATCATATATGTAGAAAAAGATTAAATTAAACCCAAAGTTAGTATAAAGAAAAATATTTAAAGATTATAGCATAAATAAAATAAGTACTATAAAAAAAAACCAAGAAAATCAGGAGTTGGATTCTGAAAAGATAAATAACATTAGCAAACCTTTAACTAAATTAAGAAAAAATAAACCCCTCAAAATCATAAATGAAGAGGAAGTACAACAATGGATCACATAAATAAAATGGATTTTAAGGAATTATTGTCAATGATTATACAACGAATTGGCTAACCTACAAAAATAGATATGTTCCTAGAAACATATAGCTTAGATTGCACCATGAAGAAAAAAGAAAATCTGAACAAACCAGTAACAATAAGGTGACAGAATCAATACACAAAACCTCCAGAACAGAAAAGCCCAGGACCAGATAACTTCACTGGTGAATTCTACCAAACATTTAAAGAAGAATTAATGAGAATAGGTCTCAAAATGTTATAAAAATTGTGATTAGAGATAAAATATATTTTGTCTACGTTAGTTTTCTTGTGTTTGGCAAATGCTTTTTCAATCTATCAAAAATAAAACCCTGGAATTCTTGCAAGCTAAATGAATCTAACTTCCAATGTATATTATCTACATGTAGAAACACTGAAACTTAAATTTACAATAATATTAATTACTTTAAATTCACCTAAATCAAATATATAGTTAAATATAACTATTCTGAAGAAATTAAGATCTGTCCTACAAATCTGACCTTTTCCTAAGTGCAAGCATTTTATTGATAATTTTGTGTCATTAAAGATTTCAGTAATGAGTACAAAGTAAACAGCATTTTGTTGGATGTACAGTGCTGAATTATCCAAAATAATTTTTAATAAGCATATCAGAGACACCTAACACATGGGGTTCAGAAAATCTTATTTTAATTGTTTAACTATTTATTTGTTATTTAATTTAATGATAGTTTATTCAATAATAGATTAATACTAGTTTTAATATTTTGTTTAATAGTTATTAAATAGGGAGGGAGCAGGGTGGGAAGCTCACCTGATAGGAAGCTCACCAAGCACTGTGTACATGTATGTCCTGATCACTCTGAATTTCATCATGATGTATGATTACAATGCACCAATTAAAAAAAAAGAAAAAAGGAAATCTCTTAATATATGATGTCTTAGACTAAGGTTCTTAGTTCATGGTAGGTTATATTTTCTGGTTTACTTTAGTCATAGTTTAACATTATTTTTGCTCCCTTCTTGCTTGAATAAAGTAAGTTGTATGTACATTTAATTCCAAGTTTGGCCCGAAGAAAAATGCCATATTCTAGGGAAAAAAATGTATTTACACAGTTCTTTCTACTGTGAAATTAACAGAGACTTAATTCTATTTCCATCCTTCCACTCACAGTTACATTAATACAAGTAGAATTCTGTTCTATGAGATGTTAGGTTTACTATTTGAGAGGTCAAACAAACAACAAGAAAAACTCTGACTTTGGAAAAGAGAATATTTAAACACAGAAAAGATATTATTTCTATTCAATTGATTTTACCTGCATTCACTAGTTATGGCATATGCTTACAAATTATCTTTACGCCTCACTGTTTAAGCAATGTGGACATAAAAAGAAATAATTTTTTAAAAATCCTATAAAGCATCCGGGCGTGGTGGCACACACTTGTAATCCCAGTACTTGGGAGGCTGACAGAGGAGGATCCGGGTTCCTGTCCAGCCTCAGCTACTTAATGAGGCCCTCCGCAACTTAGAGTGAGACCCTGTTTCAAAATAAACAA
Organism: Graphiurus murinus; assembly: GCA_004027655.1. Lineage (NCBI taxonomy): Eukaryota > Metazoa > Chordata > Mammalia > Rodentia > Gliridae > Graphiurus > Graphiurus murinus. Next base: position 18,679 of record PVLC010017613.1, read on the forward strand.
TAAAAAAAAAAAATAGGACTAGGGTTAGAATGCCCCTGGGTTCAATTCATAGTACTGAAAAAAACAATCTACAAAGAAAGCCTTTGTATCAGCTTTATATTTGAAAAAAGAAAAAATATTTAATATATTATATTAAATAAATATTATTTTTAAAATTCTTTAATATTAAATAGGTATTTTTCTCTGATTAAGTAAGAAAACAATGTGAAAATGGTGAATTTCTAATTGCATTCAAATATCCAAACAGGCAAATAGTACTTTTCAGCAATCTGATAGGTTTTTTTCAAATAGTGTAGCTTTATTTTTATTTCTCTTAAAATATATTCAGATTGCATTTTTAAAAAATTGTTATTCAGAAAACTTCAGGCACTATAAAAGGGAGTGTATTTGCCTTTAACAATTCAGTTGCTAACTTGCTCTGATCCTTACTTGTCCTTGGTCAGGACAGAATACTAAATATGTGAAAGACGTATCCTTTTATATTTTAATGCTTCTGAAGGGTTCTTTAAGGAATTCATTCATTGTAATCAGTATTTTGGCATTGCACGATTTTCTTCTTTTTTGTATTGTATCTGAAACAGTTTATGAACATTTTCATTCTCGAAGAATAGCAAAGTCAATAGTGTGTTATTTATTGTAGAACTGGGAAGCATCATCCTTAGTTTAGGTGCAGAACCTGAAATACAGGAACTAAAAAACATTTATATTTGTCACCTAAATTGTATATGTTCCTGATTTTGTATCATATCTTTAATATTCTCTTGAAACACCATATTCCTTTGATAATAAATCCTGAGATTTGAGATGTACGTGTAACCTATTATGACTACAGTTTTTCAGCACATTACGTTGTCAATAATGATCATAACCTCTCCTGCTTACCTGAAGTGAGACATGCGAGGTGAGGATATAACATACATGATTTACTAATAATGAATTAACCAACTGCTACGCACAAGACACAGTGTTGTCGATATCATGCATCTGTGATTCCATTTACAAATATCATTTAGGAGATTATTTCCCATTCGCCTGAGGGGATTGCTGTCCCTTGTCTATTTGGTAAAAGAACAGTCAAATCTATAACCCAGTGGAACTCTACATTATCATTAAATAGTCTGAGCAGTCTTTTTAGCTAATATTGTTAAAAGGGAGATCATTCAATTTTGAATACATATATATATTTTGAATATATATACATATATATATATATATATATATATAGTATAGGAAGTTCAATCCTCTAAGGTTTAAAACGATTGCTGAAAATTTAATCTAAGAATTCCTGAAATACATTTCTAATTTATTCCAGTTTCTTTTTCTTACATGCCAATCTATATAAATACTTTTATGAAAATAAAAGATTAGGTATATTATTGATATCTTGTGTGGTAGTGATAGAGTATTATATCAAAAATGTGGATATAAAAGAACAATGTACCCAAACACCAACAGAATCAAGGCCAATATTTCCAGGCTTGATGGCAGAGCACAAGATAATGTGACACAAAATGTCTGGCTGGTTATTTTTCATTTACTAAAAGAGATACTCCACTTTAACCATTATACCAAAAAATGAAATATTAACCTTTGTCATGCCAGTTTTCATTTAACTGGAACATTGCCACCAAGTTATTTCTTGAAACCAAATAATAGAACCTATTAATCTTTAAAAAACAGTATTTTACTAATTATTATTAAATCAATATTTAATTCAAATTATAATTGTTATGTTATGTCAATAATATAGAATTATTATTTGGTAGTTATTTAATGTTTTTATAATTAAATGGCATATTATGGAATTTTAATATAGTTATTTTAATAATTTATATTGTATTGATATTTGTTTTACATTGACAACAAATCAACTATTCAGGTGAAAAGACACAAAGCATTTTAATATATTCATGATCCAGTTAAAGAAACACATGTCATAATTATACCAAAAGCCTGAATAATGTACCCCTGGGTCCAATTCCATTCTTTGCCTGTTCAGAGCTAACCACTCTCCTGTATACCATTGTATTCTGTCTCTGCATGGTTTTGCAACACATATGAGGTAACATTTCATTTTGCATAGTTTTAAAATTTAAATTAATGAAATCATAGCATGCATGCTTTCTGATATTTGCTTTATTTATTTAATATATTACTGAGATTTAACAATATTATTTTATGAAGCAATAATTCATACCTTATGATATCCCATATATGACTATATGAGAATTTATTTTTCATTACTCTTATTGATATATATTTTGGTTATCATATTTAAGATTTTGTTTGCAATATTGACAAAGTTGTACATTTTTATGGTATAGAAAATAATACGTTAACATATATATACATTACCAAATGATTGATTCAAACATAAATATAGACATTATCTAACTTAGCAATTTCCAAGTATACCATACATAATAGTTAATTATAGTCACCATGCTCTACCATAGATATTAGCATTTATTCCTTCATCTAACTGAAACTGGTTCTTTGAACAATATCTCCCCATTCCCTTCCATTCCCCAGATTCTTGTAATTATCATTCTACTCTTTTGCTTCTATGAGTTTGACATTTTTTTTTTTGCAGTACCGGGGATTGAACTCAGGGGCGTTCTACTTCCGAGCTATACCCACAGCCCTATTTTTTATTCTTTATTTTGAAACAGGGTCTCACTAAGTTGTGGAGTGCCTCACTAGGTAGCTGAGGTTGGCCACGAATCCAGATCCTCCAGTCTCAGCCTCCCAAATGCTGGGATTACAAGTGTGTGCCACCACGCCTGGCTAGTTTGACATTTTTATATTTCACATACAAGTGAGATCATGTCTCTCTGTGCTTGGCTTATTTTACTTATAATAATGTTCTCCAGTTTCATCCATGTTGTTCCATATAATAGGACATATTTCTTTCATGGCTGAATAATATTATTTTTGGTGTCTATGTGACATTTTCTTTATTCATTTATCTGATGATGGTCAATTATTCTTTATTCTATATCTATTTTTTGAGCAGTACTACCATGAACTTAAAAATGATTTTTTTTTTACCATACTAATTTAATATTCTTTGGATATTTACCTAGTAGTGAAATTTTTGGATCATAAAGTAGTTCACACTTTCACTTTTTGAAAAACTTTCATTCTATTTTCCACAATAACTGTATTAATTTACATTCCCACCAACAGTCAGAAGAAGTTTCCTTTATTCTTCATCCTCACCTACACTTACTTGCATTTGTCTTTTGGAAAAATAGCCTCAGCCATAAAGAAGAAGAAAATCATGCTATTTGCAAGGAAATGAATGGAACTGAAAAACATGTTAAGTGAGATTAGTCAGTCACAAAAAGTAAAAAGCTGTATGCTCTCCCTAGTATGCTGAAGCTAGGGAGAAAATGGGGCATAAGAGGGACTCCAGATGAAGAAGGAGACACCTTAGGTGAGCAAAGAAGTTGACTTAACTGAAGGTGATGGGGGAAAGGGAAACACCCTAATGCACATGATGTACTTTAATAATCATATCAAAGTCAATCACTAAACTAAAATTGAGAAGGAGGGAGGCAGAGGGAGTGGGGCAGGAATTGAGGAAGGGTTAAATGAGAAATGTGTGCATGTATGCCTTTACCAGCTTGTACCTAACAAAGATGTATGATTACAATGCATCAATTAAAAAAAAAACTTTGTTCTGTAAACATTTTGTACATTTCATCTTGTGAATATATAGAAGTATTTATCTGGAATGAAGGTAGCTGTGGAATTACTGGGTTATATCATATTTAATTTTCAACATTAGTAGACAATACTAGACTGGATTCTCCTACAGTCTGATGTTTGGGGTTCCTTCTGTCAAAATCCATGTTAAAATCTTAACCCCCAATGAAATGGTATCAGAAGGTAGGGCCTTTGCATACTCAACCAAATGTTTTGTTTCATCATCCACATTAAATATAAATATTGTTAAATTTCAATATCTGAAGTTGTAATAGTAATGACTAGCCTGTTTATTGTCTATTATTGTTTTTATTATTGTTTTCTTATTTCTGTAGGTTTCTGAGCTCCTATTTCTTGAAAAGTTATATCTATATTTACAGAGACTTATGTGGTAATTGGGCTCCCATAGAAGAGATATTATTATATTATAATATATTCATAATTGAAAAAATTAGTGATAAACATGGAATTTGTGTTGTGGTCAACAACTTGGCTGGAGCTCATGTTTGGCAAAGCTCTTGGGAGACATTCCCGTCCATTTAGCAATCATTACCATGGAGAATAATTTCCCAGAAATCTAAGCAGCAGCTAAGATTATCCATAATTTATACCCAAAGTATTGCCCTGGGCTATAGGATATGAGTGTGTTTTTGTTTGTTTGTTTGTTTTTGTTTTTGTTTTGTTTTTTCAGGAGAAAGAGAGAAGCTGGAGTCTTTTAACATAGGTAGAAGACCATGAACCAATTTTTCCTGAGGCCACAGAGGAACCTGAATTTATCCAGTTCCTCACATACCTTCAAGGCAAATGCAAGTTTCCATTTATACTTACTTTTCTGGGTTCTGCATTCCCTCAATGTTTGACCTTTATGTATTAACAAAATTTAATTGAGGAGCCGGGCGTGGTGGCACACACTTGTAATCCCAGCATTTGGGAGGTTGAGACCAGAGGATCCGGGTTTGCGGCCAGCCTCAGCTACTTAGTGAGGCACTCTGCAACTGAGTGAGACCTGGTTTCAAAATAAAGAATAAAAAATAGGGCTGGGGGTATAGCTTGGAGGTAGAATGCCCCTGGGTTCAATCCCCAGTACCCAAAAAAAAATTGAGTATTTAGCAAGATAGTCTAGCAATGAATTTATAGTTTTTAGAGGCTAGTAACTAATCAGACACACTGCTTAAAAATTTTCTCCTAATTCTTCATATTGATATCCAGTTTCATATCATTCATAACTTATCTCAATTTCTTCCAACCTTCTCTAAATCTGAATTTTCTGAGATTCATCACAGTTCGACTATGCTGAATTGTATTTCCCCCAATTGATAGCCCTGAATGTTTCTCTATTTGGGAATAGTTTCTGTAAGGAGGTAAATATAATTGAATGGGGACATAATGGTGGAGCTTATGTTGTCCATACAGGATTAGTGTCTTATGGACTGAATGTTTGTCCTTCAACTCCTAAAATTCTGTGTTAAAATCTTAACCCTCATGAATTAAGTATTTGTAGGTCTGGCCTTTGGGAGGCAATGAGATCATGAGTGTAGAGCCTCAAGAATAGGATTAGTATCATTATAAAGAAAAATTCAGGGAGTATTCTCCATGCTCCACTTTCATCATGTAAGGCTATCACCAGAGGTTAACAGTTTGCAATAAGGAAAAGGTTCCTTTCCAGAATCTGACCATACTGGAACCCTGATCTTGAATGCCCAACCTCCAAAGCTAAGAGAAATAAATATCTGTTGTTTGCAAAGTACATAGTCTCTAGCACTTTGTTCTAGATGTCAGAAATGACTGAGACAGTGTCCTTATAAGAGAGACTAAAAAGTTCTTTCTCTTTTTTTCTCTCTCTTTACCATTTGAAGATAGAAAAATAAGGTGACTTTCCATAGGTCAGTAAGAAAGCTCTCACCAGAAATGTCATCTGCTGGAGCCTCATACTGGGATTTTCCAGATTCCGGAACCATAAGAAAGATATTCTTGTTGTTGTTGTTATAGAAGCCATCCATTCAATGGCATTTTATTATGACAGTCTGGGAAAACTAATGCAGACTTTATTATAAAGAAGTAGAATACTAGCTAAGTGTGGTGGTACATGCCTGTAATCTCAGTATTTGGGAGGCTGAGACAGGAGTATTATAGTTTGGGAACAGCCTTCAGCAACCTAGAGAGCTTCTCAGCAAATTAGTGAGAACCTGTTTTCAAATAAAAATAAAATAGGGCTAGATTCAATCTCCAGTACTACAACAAAAGAAACAAAAAAGTAGAATACAGCTGTAACAAGTAATTAAACACATAGAAGCCACATTATAACTAGGTATTCAGCAACAAAGGAGAACAAAATTATGTCATTTGCAGGAAAATAGATGGACATGGAGAAATGTTAAGTGAGATTAGCCAATCACAGAAAGTGAACAATCATATGTTTTCTTTAATATGTGGAAGCTAGGGAATAATCCTGATATCAGAGGGACTTTAGATAATGGAGGATAAACCCCAGTGGTACTAGGGAGATGGTCTAGGGGAAGGTAGAGGGAGAGGGAGAATTAATGAAGAAATTATTTCCATCAATATTAGGTACATATGTGAGAATACTAGTGGCACTCTCAATACCCTGTATGGGGAAGGGGGAGGGAAGCAGAGGAAGGGTCAAGTGCAGTGTACATGTATATCACCAGTACTATGAACTCCATTATGGAGTGAGACTGTAATGCACCAATAAAATATTAAAATAAAATTTAAAAACTGGGTGGTGGAAGTGGGAAGATTTTTTATGTACATTCTAGAAATGTGGATGTTAAGAACAATTTTGCTGTGAGTTCAAATGGAAATGAGGAACATGCTTTTGGACAGTGGAAGAAAGGCAATTCTCATTATGAAGTTGCAAAAAATTTGGCTGGACAGGGTTTCAGTGTGTTGTAGAATATCTGAGCCATGAAATTACTCCCAAAATAGAGATAAACTGATACCAGCAAAGATACTACCAGTTTAAACTATAGGGGAAAGAGAGCAGAAGATAAAATAAAGGTTGGAGTTAGATTCTATAGGACTGAATCGAAGAGCTATTCCGTTGTGAACGTACACTATTCTTCAAGAAAAGGGGAGAATGGTTTTGAAAGTGATTCAGAGATCAAAATATCAGAATGGTTCCATAAGACCGAAGAATTGATCAAAGACTTTGATCTACCAGTTAACATTTTTTATTCTTTTATAAAGGCCCTACATCTTTGTGTCACAAAGAAACAACAATAGTTTTCTTCAAATTTAATAATGATAATTCATTTGTATTAGAAATGTAATAAATTCAATAGGAACAATACTTTCTGTCTCTGATCTTTAGTAATTGTTCTTTTAAAAAATAATAAGTAAAACCTTTAATTTATGTTAAATAGCTAGTAGGTACTATTGTAGAGTTACTTATAAGTAAATTTCTCTTAGTGCTTAAGATTCAAGGAGATGATACAATAAAGCCTTTGTTCTTAAAATGTAAGATATTATGAATATATATTTAGAGGCAAAGCAAATCCTAAAGATACCTACTATCAGAATGAGGTGATAAGCTTCATCTGAGAAAATAAATGGTTAAGTCTCTTTGGATCAGCAGAGTTGGAGAAAAGTGAATCAAAGAAGATTTTGTGCTATTTGGCCTGTCAAATTATTACTAAAAGATCCCAACCTATTGCTAAAAAGGGTTTTGCAGCATAATCAAGGCAGATAGACACATAAAAATACCTTTAGCTCACTATGACTAGGGGTGATGGCTTACTGGAGAAATAAATTTAATCTTATGTTGAAATTATTAAGGCATGCTTATTCATAAATTAATGGATTTTAAGAGACTAGCTTGAACTAAATTCAACTTCTTGTCATTAGTAAGGATAAGAGTTGAATGTCAATTCAAACTGTTTTAGAAAGAAATGCATTTTCGATCAGTTAAATTATATTAATTGTTATAATTATAAAAGTTAAACTGTGACATCTACAACTTTTTTGCATATTAGATTGTCATATCAGTTAATTTACTTCCATTTATGGAACCAAGTAAAATAAAAAGTTAACTTGAATTTCCACTTCTAAGAGTCACTAAACAGAAAACAAATTTCTCTTTTACATACCATTAAATGAAAAGTATGTATTTTGAAGAGCACAGAAATAGAACTTTTCAACTTCAATATGTCTCACGCAAAGGAAATGTTATTTGCTAGAAGAAAATACATCCACAGAGTTTTTACTTGTCGTTTAGTGACCAAATTTTGTGATAATTTTTACAGGGAAAATATATAAAGAAAACAGAAGCCTTTTTAAAAATGTATACTTCATTTTGCCAAAAAAAAAAACTCCATGTAAATTAGTTATTCATTATGCAGCATGTAATATAATTAATGGTAGCAAAAACTGCCAAATGTCTCAAAGTATTTTCAAAGGTCATAGAGTTGAATGTGACTGAGCTGATTGAGTCATGTATTTTGTAAAATGGTATAATGCAGACATCTGTCTACCAATTCTTCCAGCTGATTTTCTGGAAAAAGTAACTTCAAGTAATATGTAATTCATTAATATACAGATATAACAAAGTAGGACAAAATGATAGAAACTCAAAATCTTTATACTTGTTTTAAGGAAAATAAAAACATAAACCTTGTGTGAACTTACCATAATAAGGTATATATACTTGTAACATAAGTACTCAACATTATTTTATGAGTATTGTCTTTTGTACTGTCTCTAAAAAAAATCACCATAATATGGTTATATGAATTTCCTTCAGCTTCCTCTCCACTCCCTTTACTCTTTCATATACAGAATATTGAATTTGACATTAGTATTCTCATATATGTCTATAATGTCAATGGAAGTCATCCCTTTACTGATTCTCCCTCTTATACCAATTTTCTTAGGAATCGTATTCCCAATTTTCTGAGGAATCTTCACACTCATCTCCATAGTGGCTTTACTAATTTGCAATCTCACTCACAGTGTAGAAGAGTTCCTATTTCCCCACATCCTCACCAGCATTTATTGTTGTTTGATTTTTTCATAATTGCCATTGTTATTTGGGTTACAGAAAACCTCAAATTAGTTTTAATTTGCATCTTCCTGATTGCTAATGATGCTGAACATTTTTTCACATATGTATTGACCATTTATATTTCTTCTTTTTTGAAGTGTCTATTTAGTCTAATTGCTCATTTCTTGATTTATTTTAGTATTGTCTTTTAAGTATTTTGTATATACTAGATATTAGTGTCCTATCAGAGGAATAACTGGCAAAGATCTCTCATTCCAAAGGCTTTTTTTTTGGACTCTTGATTGTTTCCTTTGATGAGCAGAAACTTTTTAGTTTCATGTAATTCCATTTATTAATTCTTGTTTTAATTTCCTCAACTTTGGATATCTGATTGAGGAAGTTTCTACCTGTGTCTACATGTTGGAGTATTGGACCTATGCCCACCTTTAGTAATTTCAAAGTGTTTTGTCTAATTTCCAGGTCATTGATCCATCTTGAGTTAACTCTTGTGCTACGTGAGAGATAGGGATTGAATTTCATTATTCTAAAAATGGACAACCAGTTTTCCCAGCACCATTTGTTGAAAATAAATTGATTATAAATATGTAGATTTGTATTTGTATGTATCTTCTATTTTGTTCCATTGGTCTATGTGTCTGTTTTTACCATTACTATGCTGTTTTTATTTCTATATCTATATAGCATAATTTGAAGTCTGGAATTGTGATGCCTCCTGCATGGTTCTTATTGCTGAGAATTGCTTTGGTTATTCTGGGTCTTTTGTTCTCCATATGAAATTTAGGACTGAATTTTCTGTGTCTGTGAAGAGTGATACTGATATTTTGAAAAGGATTGCATTGACTCTGTAGGTTGCTTTTGGTAGAATTACCATTTTGATAATATTTATTCTGCCTTTCCAAGAGCATGAGGGTCTTTTCATCTTCTAAGATCTTCTTCAATTTATTTCTTTAGTGTTTTCAAATTTTACTGTAGAGATTTTTTTTAACCTCTTTGGTTAGATTTATTCCTAGGTATTTTATTGTTTTTTAGGTTATTGTGAATGAGATTGTTTTCTAGATTTTTCCCCCAGTGGATTCATGATTGTCATATGTTTATTTTTTAGATTTGATTTTATATCCAACTACTTTGCTGAACTTGTTAAACAGCTCTAGAAGTCTTTTGGTTGAGTTTTTTGGGTATTCTAAATATAGAATAATGTCTTCTGCAAATGGAAATAATTCCAGTTCTTCTTTACTTATTTGAATTTCTTTGATACCCTTCTCTTACCTTATCACTCTGGCAAGAGTCTTGAGGGCAATATTGAAGAAAAAGTGGTGATAGTAGGCTTTCTTGTCTTGTTCCTGATTTTAAAGGAAATTTCCACAGTGTTTCCCCATTCAATATGATGTTTGCTTTGGGTTTATTGTATATTGTCTCAATGGTAATTCTATTCTTCTTTTCTACAGTGTTTTTTTTTTTTGTTTGTTTGTTTATTTTTTAACATGAGTGGTTGTTGGATTTTACAAAATGCTTTTTCAGCATCTATTGAGATGATTATGTGATTTTTCTCCTCAATTCTCTTTATGTGGCAAGTGACATGTGTTGATTTGCATATGGTGAACCAGTCTTTCATCCCTGGAATGAAACCAACTTGTCACAGTGCACAATTCTCTTGATATGGTTTTGAATGTGCATCATTAGTATTTTGTTTAGAATTTTTCATATATATATATATATATCAAGAATATTGATTTGTCATTTTATTTAGGGATCTTTATTTAATTTTGTTATTAAGGTGATATTGACCTCATAGAAGGATTCCATCTCCTTATGGAACAACTTGTGAAGTTTTGTGTTTAGTTCTTCTGTGAAGGTTTTGTAGAATTCATCTAGGAATCAGTCTGGACTTGGGCTTTTTACTTATTTCTTTATTTATTTTTGATGGAAGGTTTTTTATTGTCGTTTATATCTTTTTGCTTGCTATTTGTTGGTTTAGGGTTTTTGATATCTTCGTTCAGTTTAGGTAAATAGTATGTATCTAGAAATATGTTGATTTCTACTATGTTTTCCAGTTTATTGGAATATTAATTTTTGAAATTGTTTCTGATGATATTCTGGATTTCCCCACTATCTGTGGTGATGTATCCTTTTTCATTCCTGATTTTAATAATTTTGATTGATTTACACTTTATTTTGATTAGATTGACTAAGGGTTTATCAATATTGTTAATCTTTGTGAAGAATCAGCTTTTTGCCTTGTTGATCTTTTGTAATTATTTTGTTCTCTATTTCCTTGATTTCTGTTTTGATTTTAATTATCTTCTGCCTTCTACTGGCTTTGATATTTGTCTGTTCTTGTGTTTTGGTATCCTTCAGGTTTGTCATTAGGTTTTTATTTGGTGACTTTCTGTTTTTCTTATGTGAGCACTCAATGTTTTCTTAAAACTGTCTTGAAAGTGTTCCATAGATTTGGTATGTTTTGTCTCTATTTTCATTTAATTCTAGGAACTTTTAAATTCCTTTCCTCATTTCTTCTATGGTAATCCTCATTGAAAAGTGCATCATTCAGCCTCCATGTATTTATGTAATTTATTTTGGTCTTCCTATTGTTGATTCCTACTTTCATTCCATTATGATCTGAAAAGATGGAAGGGATTATATTACATTTTATGAATTTACTAATACTCATTTTATGGCTCAGAATGTGGTCTATTTGGGGGAAGGTTCCAGAGAAGAGCATATATTCTTTCAGCTATTGTTGGTTGGAATATTCTATATATGTCTATTAGCTTCATTTGGTCAACTCATGGTCTTGATGAGTGTCACTCAGGTCCCTACAAGAAGGTAAGAGTTCAGCTATAGTCACAGGAGTTCACTGGGTATTTAGCTGGTTCATCTGTAGATTCACAGTGTTCTTAATGATGCAAGATGTAGCCACTAGGATCCCTTCAGTAAGGTCCTTTTATTTCTTGGTTAGAGTTCAGCTGTAGCAGTAGAAGTTCGATATGTGGTTTGGCTAGGCAGTCTACACCGTCACAGTCTTGAGGTATTAGAGTGTGGAGAGATGAATATGATTTCATTTGATGATAGTTTTTTGTAATCACTCGCTCAGCAAGGCTCTGCTTCTTTCTTCCTGGAGTTGGTCACTGAGAGTTGCTGTGTCCAGGTCCTGGTATGAGCTCACTAAGATGGCACCCACCATTTCTCTCCACTAACCAGATGAGACACAAGAAACTCTTTTCAGTCCTCTACTCTGTGTTGATTGAGTTCTGACTGCTTTTCTTCTCTTACCAAGAAGCAGTCTTCCCATTGGTTGAGTGTGCTGTCTTCTTCTATTCTGCCTTCTTTAATCTCTTGCTTTATCTTTTTAAAAAGTCATTTGCAAGTGATATCTATTTGTTCCAATATGTTTTGTTGAAAAGACCATCTTTTCTCCTTATTCTTTTATCGAAGATCAGTTGACTATATTTATGAGGGTTAATTTCTGGGTTCTTTATTTTGTTCTTTTTGGTCTATTCTTTAACAATGACACATTATTTTAATTACTGTAGCTTTCAGGTAGTCAGGTAGTGCCAGTCTTCCAACTTTGATCTTCTTTAATAGTGAGCTATCAATTTTGGATCTATTGGCTTTCTATATAAACTTCAAACTCAGTTTACTAATATTCATTAAATAATTTATTAGAAATGTGATGAAAATAATATGGAACTTATAGATTAAACTGGAAAAAGATCTTGATAATAATTTTCCTATCCAGATATGAAATACCTCCACATTTAATTAGTTCCACTTTAACATTTTAATGGAGTTTTGCTCATATACATCTTGTATATATTTTGTTAAATTTACATCTAAGAAATTCATTTTGATGGGTGCTAGTGCAAATGATAATGTGCTTTTATTTCACATTTTATTTGTGATTTACTGGATTATATTAATGTTATTTACTTTTGATTACTTCATATCATGCAATTTTTCCATATTCACTTGTTACAAGAGATTAGAGGATTTTGCATCAAAAGTTTGTTGCTATATGAAAAAGTTACATAAAAATATAAGGGTAAACATATTAAATACAGAAGAATATAAATAAGAACAATTTATAAATAAGAGCAATTATTCACTGGCTACCTAACTATTTTTTAGGAGACTCCCTACAATAGTATAATTGTTTTTGTCAACTAAATAGTTATAAACTAGTATTATCATTTTGCTTGATCCATTTAGAAGCAGATAGTTTCCAGATGTTTCTCTACTTGGAGACACAAGGTGTATCAGAATAATCAGATGGATATGAGCTAGACTACACACTATAGGATTTTCTTCTGCCAAGTTTATATTTCTGCCATATTTCTATATTCTCCACTGAGAATATGGATAGCAATAATCTAAAAGGCTTTGTTTTAAAAAACTAATGTGCTTACTCACATATCAAAATTACCAGTTAATCACTTGTGCTTTTATAGCACTGTACAGATTATCATGGTTTTTATCATGCCTATAAATGGAGTACTATTGGGTCTGAATAATAGTAGGCCTTTGAAAAAAAGATTTAAAGCCACAGCCTGCTATTTATGTTAATCCATTGACTATGAAGAATCTATAGAGACTCCCAAGCAATCAATTCAGAATAATCCATATGTCAACAAAGGTATCATCAGACTGAATTATATGAGTTAAAAGTGTTGTGCAAAAGTCATTACTTACCTCCAAGTGAGGGAAACAGGGTTACAAATTGTCCATGACTTCTCCCATCTAGTCACATACAGTTATTTTTATGTGAATTAGAAGAAAACTATGAATTAAGAATAGATTTATCTCTCAAACTTTTAAAAAACTTAACTCACTAAATTACAAGTATCAAGGAAGATTTATTATGTTTAAAACTTGGAAACAGACATAAAAGATTGTGTATCTTTTTGCAGTCTCTTTATATTTGTAATCAACTATATATCCACTAAAATACAGCCAAAATCATTTCAAAAGTACAAATTTAGAAGTTATAGTAAGAAAAGGATTATTATGGAATAATTATCAGAATTTAGACTTGATAACATGCCACCCAAATGCTATCTTAAATAGGCATTGGTAACCCCACAGACAGACAACAGGACCTTATGCATCAAAATATTTTAAGTGTGTTACATGATGACACGATTGATTGTATGAGAAGATACATTAAAAAAGAATGGTCCATACTCTAATGTATTGAAGTGTATTTATAGATGCATTCATCTACTAAATCAATGACTGAGTGCCTACTATGTTTCCATAATTATCTGGGGATATATCAGACAACAACCACAACAAAACCAAAATTCTCTCTTCTCAAGTGATGAAAGACAGACTAAACTAAATAAATAAGTAAATATCAGATCACAAAGTGACTAAATGCTTTCATAGAAAATAAAGGAAAGAAGGAAAACAAGTATGCTAGGGTAAATTATTACATAATATGTTAAGTGGGTCTCAATAAGGCAATTTTCAAGTAAATGTTTACTTGAGAAAGTGAGCCAGGTTGATAGTTTAAGAATGGTTCAGGAAAAAGAAAGAGGAAATACTTCAAAGTGAGACTATGTCCAGGGTATTTAAGAGACAGCAAGAATGTTGAGTAGAATAAGTAAACACAGTATAGTAGAATTTAAAGGTATAAAATTGACAAGTTATCAGATTTGAATAGTGAGATGTGTTGCCATAGGGAAGCAAAGATTATGTAGATGTGACATTATATGGTTAAATAATTAACAAAGTTCATAGAAGGCTTTTTTGAAACTGGGTCTCACTAAATTGCGGAGTGCCTCACTAAGCAGCTGAGGCTGGCCGCGAGCCCGGATACTCCAGTCTCAGCCTCTCAAATGCTGGGATTACAAGTGTGCGCCACCACGCCCGGCTCCTTTAATCTTTTTGATGAAACAAAATGGTGGCTACAATTAGCTAATTTATTTAGTTAATTTATTAATATT